>CBVK0100387642.1:0-20766 GCA_900067695.1 Picea abies | reverse complement strand
AATCAATAATAAAATTTAATATATTCTTTTAAGGATTGGTTTCATCTTATGAGATTTTTAGCGTTCACCAGCAGCTATTTAACTGTTGTGCTAGTATATATAATACAAGATAAATAGTATGTGTGATGTCGCTGCTTTCCTACATATTGAATGGATAACCAAACAAATCGACGATCAACATTGCATGGTGGGGCTCAACACTTGTGAAACCCAGAAATAATCTCTGTCGTTGATGTAACCTGTTGCAGACAGAGCGATTTCCATAGGGGAAATTTTTTTTTGGACATATCTCTGCTGGGGAATTTTCCACCTCAGTCGTCGGATCAAACGTCAATCCTGCAGGTTAAATTATGTCCACTTTACTTATCAATGTAACCCATAAATTTCTCCGTCACCCAATGCATCGAGCCATGAGAAGCAATTCAACTCAGAGATAAATGCCTTGTCTTACTATTCAATGATTACTTAATTGGGTGTGCTCATTATATTAAATAATGAGATTTAATCATTTCAGAATTTGATCTTACGGGAAAAAAATCAACGGCTCATTATGCCTACTATCAACAAATCGATATATGAACTTAAGAGGGGACTAGCTGCTTTGCAGCTATATGCCTTGTTTATTTTACTCCCAATTCTCATACCAACAACTTCAATACTTTCTCGAACCATTTAAATAAATTTAATACAAATATTAAAGAGGTCATCTCCAAGATTATCAAATACATGCTTTACTCCAGGAGTGAATAGAATACCACTTCAGTAGTTGATATTAGAACAAGACAAAGTTTTATATTATTTCATTTTCGGTAATAGGTATTCATCCAGAAAAAAACAATAACAAAAACATGAAGATAAAGAAAAAAAAATGACAAAAACATGAAGAACAACATTTAGAACACTGTATTTTTATTCTATTGGGTCTTCTCAATTGGTATTATCTAGTCTTCCCCTAAAGTGAAAAAATAGGGTTTGTGACTAGTCCTAAAGCTAGTCAATAAACAGGTGTTCCAGGTAAAACAATCATAACTTCTTCATAGAGAATCCAAATGAAGTGGAACAAATTTCATTGGAAAGAGTACAGACTGTACTTTATTGGGTCTTCTCAATTGGTATTATCTAGTCTTCCCCTAAAGTGAAAAACTCGATAGAAAAAATTGGATAATCCACATATAAACAATTTTGTTAGACTATTGTGTTTCTTGATTGCGGTTTTCAGTTTCTCATTATATAAAAAGCGCAAAATAAAAACAAAAACTATCTGGACAACATTAGATTTTTTTTCACCCAAGCTGTTTTTAAAAAGTGTTTTTACTTTTCTCTCAAAATGAAAAATTTGATGACAAAAGAAAAACAACAATTCTTAAACGAAATTGTTCAACTTAACATTTTAATTAATGTTTTTTTTATTATATTCTTGAAATGAAATTTGAGTGGAAAATATGGCAAACATAGAGTAAAGGTTTCCATAGTTATTAATGATTGTGATGAGATTTTTGTGGATATAAGTTATGTTTCAGTTTATAAATGCCCAAATTTTCAAGTGGACATTTTATTCGTTAAAAGACTATTCAAACAAAGCATATGAATATGGAAAAACCAATAATTTATATTCAATTTTGCTGGAAATTTGTTAATAAATTGTAATTTAAACAACAAACAATTGTGATATTGTGCATATTTATGTGGTTGTAAATCAAGAAAAACTATCAATTAGAAATAAGTTGAGAAAAACATTATAACATTAAGGATATGACTTGCTCAAATTAAATAATACTAGCATACCCCCTAAGCCATCGATGCATTGAAATAGACCATTAAAGCTTATGCTAGTAGATGTGGAAGAAAGAATAAAAAAAATGAGTATTAAATAAATGTGTGCAAATTGCAAGTTCAACCTTCACCTTATATTATGTGCTTTTCATATTAAATCAATGTAAAAGAAGTCTATGAAGGCTATTAAGTGTCACTAGTGAAGAAATGTACGAAATAGGAAAAGTGTGTTGAAAATTTTTAGGGAGTAAAAAAGAACATGAAAATGTTTTCTAAATATATTAAGAAACAAGAAGCATCCATGCCATATGAAAGACAAAATGATGGAGTAAAGTTAGTCATATGAGAAGAGTAATAATGGGTTAGAACGTGAAATCATATCATATAAGTCTGCTTCTATTTGCTTTCTTAGTAGAACAAGTGCAGCATCTTAGAAGGCATTGTAAGAAATGAGATGAATGCATGAGGCCATGAAGGAAAAAGAGATGAAGTACATATCACATAGTTATGGAGTAGACTTGTTGGTTTGAGAAGAGTATAAATGGGTTATAACAAAAAATCATGTAAGCATGCTTCTTCTTTTTAGCTCATTGCAACAAATGCATTATCTTGCATTTTTTCATAACAGTCAAAGAGAAGAAGGGGGAGATGTGAAAAAATGATAATGATTTGACGTGTGATATTGCTATGAAGGTTAAGCCCTGTCTTTCAACATTTCCAATGTCTATGGTTTCCTTACAGAGTGTTAATCCTTGGGATTTATGTAAAGTCAAGCCCCATGCCATTTTGAGTGGGATTTGTTTCTTATTGCCACGTTTTATGGGTGGGATTGGTTATTTTGGGGGGTTGACATCATCCCATGGTGGACCGATATATGTATAAAACTCCACAATGACATATTTTGGCAAGCTTGGAGGGTTGAATCTTTCTGTTTAGGAAATTTGAGTGACCAATCCTAGTGCTCCATTAACCAGTCATGTTTGGTTCCATAAATAGCAAGTCAACATAACTCGTTGGCCAATGCATAACACTATTTGTTGTTCTAATTGGTGGTCATCATCTTCTTTAGAGATAGAATATCCAAGGTGTTCTACGATGCATTGTGCTATTGTCCTATTCAAGGATTGAACGATTTTTTTATTATGCTGGTACACAAAAGTATTTATTGAAAATAGGTGTATGGCCACATCGAAGGATTTTGCATTCTGTTGTAGACAAGTATGTATTTGTACAGGAATGAAGTATCTCCCAATATTTTTGTAGTGGAGTTGTATTTCACATGTTTTTCAATAAACGACAAAACTGGACTTAATGTATATCCTACCCTTGTTAGCAGAAGCTTGTTTGCAAGGTTACAACGGTGGTGAAGGAGTTCCAAAAAGACCTGCTTGGTGTTGCACATGTATACAAAGGTTTATCCATAACAAGCGGGAGCTGTCCTAGATCACCAACAAGAATTATAGATCAATGATCGAATGGAAAATTGTTGCAGAAAGACTTCATGTAGATAGCTTTCAATATGCACAAATAATTTATGCCCGATGAAGCTCATCTCATCAATGAGGACATAACAGATATGTTTCATCACTTCCTGGAACATTTCCAATGTTTGTGTTTGCAAAGGTTGGAAATTTTTTATTGGAATGTTAAGTGTTGAATGTATAGCGGTTGCTTGTATGTTGAAAGTTGCAACTCCAGTGGGAGAAATAATTATTATTATACTATGTCCATATGTAGATTGTGCATTCAAAGAAGCTTTACTATAATTTATTCTAGTGCTAGTGGTTCCTTGGATGATCATCATTAGGGGTGCTTTTCTTTCTTTTTGTCGTGAATGTTGTAATCCTATATTGAATGTTTGATATTGTTTGTGTGACAATGTATTAACCCCTAGATTTATAGGTTTGTTCCTTTGTAGAAAATCCATGCAAGGTCGATTGGTTTCAGTGAACTATGTTGCATAAGTAAGAACTGCTTCTGGAATGTTTAGGTTGTTCCCACAATAATTGGTGTCAAAGTCATGATTTCCAAGAATGTCAAGATCGTTGAAGTCTATATTAGCATCATGGATAAATCTTGATAATAATTCCCACTCTTTTATCTCCATGTCGGGATGCATATGTGTATCATTTTCTTCAACTTCATCTAGTGGTGTTTCTTAAACATTTGCAAGGGAACGGTCTACAAGCTATCCATGGTAGGTTCCTTTTATGTTCTCCAACTTGTGTATGATAGTATCTCTTGAGAGGCCCATGTCAGTTGAAAAGTTACTGAATGGTTTGTATAGTAGCAACTCACTCCAACAGAATTCTTCAAAGGATTTGGAATCTGGTGTCAGAATGATTATAAAGTGTGGCCATATAAGGAAAATTACTGGAGAGTTCCTTCATCGCCAAGGGTTGATTTTTCGATGACGACTATATGACAAATATTTTGCAATTTCAATGAGAGGGAGGGGATGAAGGCAAAGAGGTTGATTGACATAGGAATCAATGATGCTAGATACAGATAAAAAATCAAATGTATCTTTAGAGACTCAACAAAAGATATGGCGACCAACATTTAGTGTCATGAAAAGATGACTACATGTGACAAGGGGGATTTTTTTCAGGATATGACAGGTTTCTTGGTCCCCTATATCTCGATCAACTATATATTTTTTTTGCAACCTCCTATAGGAAAATGAAGCATAATCTATTGGACTCAATGTATCTATGATTCTAGTTGACAATCCATATTTGCTCGCCATACTATGAGTATGTCAGGGTTAAGGACGTGTAGACGATTATCATTCATGGAAGGTTCATATTATTTTTTACCAGAAGCATCAATGAAGTTCAAATAATTACACTGTAAGGTCCATGGAAAATTATATCTGCATTGGATCTTGGAGGATTTCATATGGAGACATGTTGTCTCTGTGCATTTTGTATGGCACTGTACCTGATTAAGGAGCTCTGTGTAATCCCCAAATGGATGTGAAGTAAGAAGGGTTGTTGTATATTTTAAACAAGGGTATTCCTCAATGCATCAGTGAATGTGTAGATTTGTAGTATGGTCACTTCGGGGATTCCAAGATGTTACATATTTTTCAAAGAAACCCTTAGCATAACTTATTTGTAGGGGGTCTTCCCAATCCAAATTTTCCATGTATGGAGCACCTTGTAACCATACGAAACCATGAATATGTGTGGAGCCTTGGTGTTTCCATTCACTCCTACATGAAAACCGTTAATAGAATATTAGAGAGATGTACAAGCTACATATTTTTCCTAGAATTAATGGGGATAAAAGTAAGATGTGATATACCTGTACCAAATGTCTTGAGTATGGAAGTATTTTTGAATCATTTCCTAATGGAATATTTCAAACCTTTTATGCATGTATAGAGAAATAGTGTGGGGTCATTGAATGAAATTGTTGGTCCTCCATTGTTGACGTAGAAGTGGATTTGAAGGTGGATAGATAATCATTACAACATGCAAAACCGACCATTTTTTGTTTGTTGCACTTAGTGTGAAAAATAATGGGGGGCACCCTAGTTGTGATTTCACTTCTGTCAATTCTCTTCTATGATAATTCAAGTGTGCACGAGTCCCTCAAAGATGTGGACCAAATCGCATAACATTCTCTCATACTTTATCAATAGGAAAAGCTTATAGGTGGGATCAAAGGGACTCAATAGTGGTTGGCATGTTGTTCTCTTGGATCTGCTTTACAAACATTGATACACTTGATTGTCTGCGATGGTGCATGATGAGGTTGTAAAGGAAGTAGACAAATTGTGGGTGGCTACCAAATCTATTGTCATGGTAACGCATCAAGTGGAGTGCATATTGGTCAATGCAAATGTTTTTTTTGTGGTTGTCCATGGACTGCATGGCGATTTGGGAATACAAAAGGATATGACATATCAATTAATCCCTCTATGATATATTCATTAACTGGTGTTGCACCTATTTGTGGCTATTAAAGTATATTTAATGGGGGGGGATTCGTTTTGGATAAAGTGATTGATTTCTGTCAGTTCTCGATGCATTTTAGGTAGACGGAAGGAAAAAGAAGTTTGGTTTTCAATAAAGTTTGGGCAACTTGAGTTGTATCTAAAATATCTGAAGAAATTGTGTCGATTTGAGATGAGATGTCTGTAGGTAAAACATGAAGTGCAACAATTGAGGTGTGGTTGAGTTGGACATCTTTGTAATATCTATCATTTTGTATCTTGTAGAGAAGTGCATTCATGATATGAGATTCGGTCACATAAAAATCATATGATTTTCCCTCAATGCCATGTCTTCTAACCATTAAGATGTCCAAATATTTTAGGTGGCATGGGAGGTAATTAAAAATTGTGTTAATGTTTTGTGGGAAACTAATAGTGTGACCACTATATTTTTCTTGGCCACCTTGAGCATGGCTAACCTACACTAGCAGGCTCACTTGAGTGATGATAATTTCTTCTACTTGGGTGAGAATTGATAGGACAAGGGGCTGTTCTCCAGGATCCATATTATCCCATTTAGAGAAGATGTGTCCATTAGATTCCTTGTGGAAGCGAGAAAAAATAAAATCATCAGGTGATATGTTTGTATGAATCCTAGGGTAAGATTCCATACAAGTATTACAAGTATGTATTTTGGACAAGGCATCTATACGAGTACAAAATGTTCAAGTAATATGGGAAATGGATTGGTGTTGAGTAGGTTCAAATGGGAAATCCATTGAAAGGTGTTTTCCCTTGGATCTTGTAGCTCATCTATGCTTATTTAGTTCATCTTTGCGATGTAAATATTTTTTGCGACGCTTTTCATTTGCTAGGGTATTTAGTGTAGATTGAATACTATTGATTTGGTTGGTGAGATTGAAGTTGAGGTTAGAGGAGGTATGGGAGGTATTGATTAAAAGGAAGTTATCAGTAGTTGAGGGATTAAATGGTAATGATGAGTTTGTTTTTGAGGTTGATGGAAAAATGTTTTGTTGCATAATGGTTTATGCAAGTGGAAGATGGATTTAATTTGGATGAGGTAAAATTGGTGGTAGCATAGTTTTCATTTGGATGATTCCATGAAATTGTTTCCCAACAGTTGAATATGTGTAGAATGGTATAGAAGTATGGGTAAGGGCTTGGTGTTGAATAGGATCAATTGAAAATTCCATGGAAGGATAATTTTTCTTGGATCTTGTGAGTTGTCTATGTTTATTTAATTCATCTTTGTGGCATGCATACTGTTTGCGGTGCCTCTCGTGTTTTAGGGCATATGGGGTAGATGAAATACTATTTTGTTTGTTGGTTACATTGAATGTAAGGTTGGAAAATGTATGGGAGTTCTTGGAGAAAGGGAGGGTGTCATCATTTTTTTCTTGTAGAGATGGTACACATGTATTTGTCATTGAAGTTGATGGAATGGTGTGTGGTTTCATAATGATGTTTGTTGGTTGAAATTGGAATTATTTTAGATGAGGTAAAAATGTAGGGAACATATTTTGTAATGGAATGAGTTGATGGATGTGTTGGCCAATTGGTGCACATTATTCGAGGTGGCCACTATGGAGGTTATGATATTTATCAAAATGAAGTGATGTATCTTTGAGTTGTTCTATACATTGAATTGTGAGTTGACCATGTTTCTATACAAACATAACCATTGATTTATAATACATATCAATATTTGTTTGAAAGATAGATTGAATATTTGAAAATTCGTATATTAAGATAAATAAATTTATAAGTAGAATATATATTAACAAAACAAATAGTATAATGAGTTAAGTAAAACTACAAATGATAAATGTAAAAAAAAAATGAATATAGATACATGAATTACATAAACAAAAGAGGTGTATACAAACATAATATATAGTAATAATGTTATACAATGATAGGAATATTAATTTACAATTTTAAGAAAGTGTAAGAATACTATGTAACCCTTGATTATTGAAAGAAAAATCATAGTACATAGCAATGGAAATATACTTTAGAAACCAATTTTAAGAACATACTATAATTATTGATTTTCATGAAATTGTTATGATTTTTAATAGAAGACAATTTATAATTTACATTTGTAAAACTTGTTGAAACTATATATATATATATATATATATATATATATATATATATATATATATATATATATATATATATATATATATATATATATATATGGGTTACAAAACTTGATGCTGCACATAGTTTGTATATAGTAAAGTAAGGTAGTATTGAAAGTATTGTCAGAATGAAAAACACGTGTACACAATATATACAATATAGAGAGTGGTGGCATACATATGTTGTATCCAAAAAATAAAGGTACTATGTTAAGTCGTTGCACGAATAAATAAATAATAACATTGTTTACTTTGAATGAAGAGTTGTAACTAGTGGAATTTGTTTTTCCCCTCTAGTTTGGTCTCGACTTTTTCCGATGCAATAACAATGGAATTTAATTGTTTTTCATTGCCAAATGTGTGTTCATGTATCAAAAATTTGAAGATTTATTTATTAAAGAACAAGTTTCCAAAAAGATCTGTAGTTTCAGTATTGTTCTCATCCTCTGAGTGCATATAGTTTCCTAGCAGGGATTCCAATAAGCGTTTATGATGCTTCTTGGAATGCAATAACATTGGTTGTTCATGTGTGGTCCTCTATTGTGAAGTGGAACATGTACCTATAATCACATTAAAAAATAGCTTGGTTGCATCTCTGACAATGCCATTGTCCCTCTTCAGTCGTAGTAACTTTTTTGTTGCATTGGCGATTATTAAAAAGGAGAGGGAAAGAAGTGTACCAACAATCATATATTTTTATAGAAGTGATAGTTGCCTCAACCAAAATGTAATCCAGATGTTGATGATCTCAATCAAGTCCTTCCTTTTCATTGTCAACTACTATCTTCTGAACAGAGGGGTGACCACCAAAGGAACCATGTGTAGATAAGGAGTGAGATTTAATGGTTGTGCCTCCTTTCTCAAACCAAGTTTTTCAATCATGAGATTCTTTGAAGTCAGGATTGATGGAAATATGGGGTGTGAAAGTTGTTGATGTAGGAGCATTGCCAGAAAATCACAAGCGTGGAAGACATTTGGGCGCACTACGACACATTTTGAAATATTTTGAATTTCAAACGACCAATGTATTAATGTGATATATGACAAATATTTTTGAGTTATGAATGCTTTAATTATTGGAGGCTGAGCCATCATGAAAGATTGATGGGGAATGTGTTTTATTTTTATGAATCAAATCATAGTATAGATTTGAAGCTTGCGCTCTCATCCGTCTGAATCGATATTTATTGTAATAAGTGCTAAGTAGTTGATAACATTCAATTCCATTTATATAGCATAGATTAGTTGGAGGGAAGAACTCAAGAGAGTCCCTTCATATAAATATTTTTAATATTACCAAGGAAAGGCTGTTGAATCTCATGTGTATATTTCCATTGTAAGCCAAGAGCTGGGGAATACAGAGAAACATTGTATGACTATATGTAATTTTTAGTTGGATGAATATAACAGAAGAACATTGTCCCAAATGTGTGTTGTTGTGTGTCTATCTAAATGAAGGGTAGAGCTTCTATTATTTTTTTGATTCTCTGTTATTTTTGTTCTTAATTCCATGATTACATTTGCTTTGTTGAATGTATGAGTCGTTGTGAGGAGTAGATAAGTTCCAATTATTTCTCTTTAGTGAGCGAGTGCAATGTGTGCATAGTTCTGCAAGGAGTGCATGACTTAGTCTGTTTCGACTCAAAAGATCAGAAGAGATAGAGAAACTTATATGTATGCAAGGAGTGCATCAATGTCCACAAGGAGTGCGTGACAGAGTTTTCAGACGCGAAAGATCAGGGGGAATAGCATGATTTAAGCCACGAGAAATAAAATACGTTGGAGGACAGTCACAAGGAGTATGAATCCATCCACGAGGAGGAGACAAATGGTGGAAGAAAGTCTGTTGCAAGGCGTGCACAAACCTGGAATTTGATTAGGTGTTGAATAAATTGTTCAACGAAACAAATCAAAAAGGGGAAGCTCATGAGGAAGAGCGGTAGGATTCTTCAAGGAGAGAAGTCCCTAGAATCTTCACTAAGAGTCAATGAATGAGATATTTGTCCCCGAAAGAAGGAGAACAATTCTAGACTGGTGGATCTAGTGAAGCTACATGGAAGATAACCATAGAGCATTTTGGTCCCTCGAAGTTTGACAAGTTCGAGGACTAAATGAAGGAAAAATTCGTGAAGTTTGAAGTCACAATTCAATCCTAACTGTTTGTCGGAGGATAGCACATGGTAATGGATTAAGGGGTTCGTGAATCAAAAGATTGGAGGTTGCGGGCGGAAGGCCTAGAACTTCACGAAGTTGCGAAGTCTGAACCATAGTGGGGCTAGCGATCTCAAGGAGACACAAGGCAAGAGTTTGGAACCTAGAAAAAGAGTGTTTTGAGAAAGGTTGAAGGAATGATTTGGGATATCCTTGAAGTTCGAATTACGAAGGGGTAAACCCACGGTACTAGCTGTGGTCACTTATGGAAGAAACCTATGTGTGTGGGTAGAGTTGTTTTGGGTTCACGTAGGGACCCAAGGAGTCGTTGTGACTTAGTGATTCAACGATTCAAGACCTGAAGGTCGAGAAACCCTTTGGAGGGGAAGAGGGGGTTCGCACCAGTTGTACTAATCAATATCCTATTGACATTGCTTATTCTTCCAGCCTTTATAGCAATCATTGGAAATAAATTGGAAGTTGAACTTTTTTGAAGGCCATCTTTATTACAAAACACCCCCCATAATGTAAGGTCATCACTACAACCTGACATGTCCTTCAATTCTAGGGTTCTCTTTTGGGTCTTAGTGTCATTCCTCCTTAATATGGTGGTTACTTGACTAATAGATATAGCAAGACCAAGGATGTCAACAAAAGAGTTAGTAGGTAAAGTTGATAGCTCATTGATAGGAGTAAACTTGAAGTTGTGGTTTTCAATTAAATGGGCATCCTCATTCAAGGGCTCTATAACAGAGGTATTATCTAGAGTGATTTCCCACTCATTTTTTAAATGGTTGCATGATGTTTTTATAGGTTTTATCAACCCTCTAGAGATTAGGTAAAATTTACCAATTTGTATTGAAGGGTGGAAATGTAATGCATGCGTATTAAAGAAAGTAATGTGGATCTCAATATTTTCATTGTCAAGTACATCAAAGATAAATACTTGACCAACTCCCTTGGAATTTGTGAAAGTATGTATATAATGCTTTGAAATGATTCTAGCTTTAATGGTCCATGAATGCATGTATGCATTCAAAGAGTTGATAGGGTTTATTTTTTGAGGCATAGAATTTGTTTGTAATGTCTGCATGGTAGAATGACATACAATTGTGTGTTGTTGTGGGTCACTAAGGATGTCATCTTTTAGAGATAGAACCAGAATATCGATAACTATAACCAACCTGCAAAATAGAATAAATTATGGTAGGTATCAATAACGTATTGCAAAAACATTAATTAATGAAAAGGATGTAAAAATATTATATCTGAGAATTCATACTTGTGTTGGGTAGATCTACAAGGGAAGTTGTTAAGTTGAACCAGTGAGCCATTTTCAATTTTTCCTGATGTGAAATAATCCACAAGGCTTGAAGAAAATATTCTTTGTATAGTAGCACTTCCATCAACGAGGAGTACAATATGTCTTTCTGTTTCACTTTCTTTGAAGTCTAGAACCTATAGGATAGGCATGAATTCTTCTTCACCATTTTGGATTTTTGTTACAACCTTGTCTTTTAATATAAAAGACATTGTCATGGAATGTGTTTTTGTTGGAAGACGTATATGATGAAAATATATACTTGCCTATAGAGAACATGTCCACATGAATATATTAGTACAATTAGATACATGGATATGAATGTGAAAGGAATATATTGTATCTATGATTGTCATTATACAACATGTGGAATAAAATGTGCCTACAGAGAACATGTCCACATGAATATATTAGTATAATTAGATACATGGATATGAATGTGAGCTACGAAAGGAATATATTGTATCTATGATTTTCATTATACAACATGTGGAACAAAAGGTACATCTATAAACTTTGGTAATTTATAAACTAGCTTGATGGTGTAAATATGTGAATGGCATAGCTTAGAAATTGTTTAGTTTGTGAATGACATATATCATAAACTGGTTTATTATTTGTTTAATATGTAAGTAAGATTTTAATACGCATCCACATTAATAAATTTGTTGGAAATTGTATTTGTGTGTTTGTGTTAAAATGATTTTTATTTTTATTTTTAAAATTGGTGTGAGTTAACATTTTGTAATTGTATGAGAATGCAATGTTTATTGAATTATTTTATTGTATTCTAGGACAATAGTTATACTAAAATCAAAATTCACATTTCACAAATTTTCATTAAGTAGAACGTATTTAAATATGAAGATAGCACATATAAAACACATATTACTTTAAAAAGAATAAATAATTGTAGAAGTGAAGAAGTGCTTAACATGTTAAAGTAATAAAACAAGTATACCCCCTTGTATGAAAATAGTCTAAAGAAAGCATGTTAAGGAAATAAAAATATTTCCTACTTGATACTACCATGATATACATATCTTGGAGAAAAATATACAAATAGAAAACAATGAGTAGCTAGTTTTGTTTCTATAGCCCATGGATTTTTTTAGATCTAGTTTTTCACTCTTTGATATTCTTGTCATGACAAGATTTAAGACCATTTTGAGCTAAACGTTGTTTTGATTCATGTTTCAATGTGTTTATTATGTTGTCATAGATTAGTCCAAAACCTGTAGAGAATGGGCCATTTTTTGTTAATCCAAAGATGAATATTGTTCATCTATCTGAAACATTGTATTTGTGTGCAAGTGCTACTCCATCAATCTAGCAAGAAAGAGTAATATAAGAACTATTTAATTTATCTATTGCATGAAGATTTGAAAATGATAAAATCTAATCATATATGTATAGCATTTAAGGTTAAATATAAATAGAATGGAACTAATACAAGTAAAATATAATTGTTCAATAAATTAAAGTAAATTGAAATCTAGATATGAGTATATAGTAAGAAGAAAACATATTATTTTGGATATAAACATATTCAAACCAACTGTAATGAAAATGAGGACTACAATGTAATGAAATTAAGGACTACAATATGATTATATTGTGATGTGTATATATTAAGTATAAAATAAATGATATTGGATATAAACAAAATGAAAAATAATAAAGTTATTAAAAACAATGTAGATCAATTACCAAGCAGGAATTGGACTATTTAAATTTATGTATAAATAGAATAGAAGTATTAAAAATAACATATCATTGGGAAACCAATACAAATAAATGAAATTAAGAATATATCTATTTTATAGCAAAATAACAAATATAACTAAATTGAAGCAATATTAATCATATTTATATGAGTATATATTAAATATACAAGATATGAATTTGGAAAGAAGCATAGTGAAATTAAAGAAATTGTTTGGAAAATTATAACTAATCTATAAAACATAGCTTTTAATAAAAGTGCATAATACTAACCTAAGTACAAAATATTGTAAAATGTATAATTTTTCATATTAGTAAAATAAATGGTAAACTAACATAAACTTTGCTAAATTTTAAACTAACATAAAGTATACTAACATAAACTGTGGCATAAAACTAACATAAAACAAAATAAATTATAAGGTGTATATGACTGTATAAAAAGTAGGAAGTTCATTTCATAGATAGATACCATAAACTATAATCCAAATTCAACATCTTACAACATATTATAATATGAGTAAAAAGCACATACATACACCATTCAATCCAAAAATATGCATTTTAAAATACAAAGTGTAAGTCTAGACTATTAGCAACAACAATACATTGATAACCTATCTTAAAATAAAATCTTAAAAGATATAATAAAATGTTAAAAATAGATATTATTAGGTAAGGTATATTAAAAAAAATGGGTAAGACTTTAAGTGTCATGGAAATTGGCTACAATAAAAAAGAATTGAATTTTTAGTTGATTGATGATTTCAAAGAATGTTTTCCTATGAGAATGCATCAGTAATTTGATGAAATTTTTCATACTAATGTTGTTAATGATAAGCATACACATAATGCAAGTAAAATGATGTTATTTTAAATTAGTTCATTATTTTGATGAGGACTATTTACAACAACTCTCAAGTTGGTGAAACATTTGTACCTTTTGAAAATAGAGAATGGAGTAGACTCAATAACTCTTATATATTCTAAGTTAATTTATATAATTAAGTGTATTATCTTTAAGGTATGATTTTATTTTAAAGGTTATAATGAAGTAATCAATTCTGATGTAATTTAAAAGTAATAGGTTTTAGTATCATCTCATCTCATTTGGTGAATGAAATTTTTTAATAATGATATTAGTAAGCCTGAATTAAAAAAGTTATAAAACAAAAAATACATTGGTTTAATTGATTATTTTTATCTTAATGTTACTTTAATCATGACATACAGTTTTAATTTAAAATCATAAAACAAGAAAACTATGATTTGAAGGTCTATATATGTTTTTATTTTTGTGGTTGAGAACCATGATTGTGAATCCAACATATAACATACTCATTATGAGAATTGAATCTAGGTGGGGAGGATAACAATCATTTGTCACAACCATTCAAGATAAACCCATTTAACCTAAGCATATATATTCAAATTTAGTTTATAATATCTCTTCGATTAACTTTTTATCTATTTTTAATATAGCATCATATTCTTTGTATAAATGATTTTCAATAAAATAAATAATTCAAATAAAAATAAAATAAAATAAATAATGTTATCCTTTATCTATAGTTTAATAAATTTGATAATCCTTTACAATGTTAATAATAAAAATTTAAATATTAATACATTATCAATAATATATAAACAATTCTATAAATAAAATTAAAATGTGAAAGGTAAAGACAAGAAAAAATAATTATAATAATATTTAATGACAATATACATATTACTAAAATAAAAATATAATAAAAAAATGTAACACAAAAACAATATACACATACTCACAAAAATAAAAACATTACAGAAAGAATAAATATATAAACACATTACATAAACAAGAAATAGATATATGTGAAAGAAAAACATTCCATTCACTTATGTATCTAATATTTCAAAAAAAAATGTTTTGTTATATAACATGTGATAATTTTTAATTTTGTAAGATAAACAAATTATAAATGTACTCTTTTACAACAAACATATTGTAAATGAAATTGGAAATATTTTTTGTTTTACTCTTAAATGCTCTAAATTTTATCATATGATATGAAATTTTTTTAATTTATAATATATAATATATAATAATTTATCAAGATATAATATAATATATAGTATAAGAGTATTTAATCTTTTAATTTATCAAAATATATAAGATAATTTATAATATATGATATAATAATGTAAATTTATTTTGACTTTTAATTTATCAATATATAAAACAATTTGTCAATTATGTTGTTTATGTGTTTGTTTTTAGTTACCCCATTTGTTTTGTAACCAAATTTTTATTTTTCATATTATATCAAATTATTTTAATGTTTGATTAAATTTATTTGCTAACAAATTTTTAATTTCATATTAAAATAAATATTTTTTTAATATATATAAGAAAAAATATTCTCATTTACATATTAAAGTTTTACAATAACATTTAAAAATATTTAATCATAAGAATAAGAAAATGACTTAAAATCAACCAAATAAATTTTGTTTAAATATACCAACTCCATGATTTAAATCATTCCATTACATCAATAACGTTGATTACTTTTTAATCTCTAAAAATAATAAAATACCAAATATACTTTATAACCTTTCCATGTATATTTACACTTTACAGATTTATATGGCTGTTATATTGATATTGTCTTACAGGTTGCAGATTTACATATCATTTTATTATCACCCTGTAGGTTTTTTAGATAGAAAATCTAAAAGCCAGGAACAATTATATTTAATCTCATCACTCCTTTACAACTAAACGAAAGGAACAACTAGTAGTAATTAAAACTTGGCATGTTAATTATTATAATGCGAAGACTTTAGTCTTTTGGATAATTTTTTGATATAAATATTAATGGAGTTCCACACCAAATTTTTATTATGTGGGGAATAAGACAAAAATGTGGCGAATAAGCTAAAAACAACACTTCGTGATAGACTTTAATGTTTTAATGTTTCATCTTGATTTTTGGTAAAATTTAATTGAATTTAAAATAAGCCGCACTTCAAACAAAGATAGTTGCAGAGTAACAAGTTTCTGCCAAAAAAAAAGGGTGGAAGCACTTGTTTTTAACTGTAAGAAAGGAAGTGAAAGTTGTGAGTTTATAGCAATATTTTGATTTGAGCTGAGCTTTCTAGTTATGTTATCTATGAATCAAATTATAATTTAAAAGATACAATTTAAGCTTATATTTAAAGTATATGAACTTAATTTAAATTTGAATATGTGTATCCAGTACAACTGAGAATCTTTAATTTTTCAAAATCTTATTAGTGGAAAATATCCTAATCATTTAGGGAGAATGTTTTCAACTTTTCAAGTTTTCACCTTGTTAAAAAAAAATTCTGAGATCTCACCAACTTCTGCCAATATATTCTGAGATCTCACCCACTATTCTGAGATCTCACCCACTATTAAGACGAGACCATCCCTCAAAACAAAGGATACAAATTTACAACATTTTACAGTTGCATGTGCAATTTCGTGCACTTAAAGGCGTATGTGCACTTCCGTGCAGTTATACAACATTCAACAATTATAGGCATATGTGCAATTCCATGTAGTTAGACAACTTTTAGCAACTGCATGTGCAGTTCCTTGCAGTTAGAGGCGTATTACACATTCAAACGCCTTAGCCACGTCGTTATATGATTGATCTCATAGAATTATGAAAGTATTACACATTCAAACGCATAGCCACGTTGTTATATGATTGATCTCATAGAATTATGAAAGTATTACACATTCAAACACTTAATGTTAAGGGAAGTAATGCTAAACCTATTTCTAACATTACTTCACTTCTAAAAAATTTAGAAAGCAAAGTTGGTTTTTAATCTAAGTTTTCCACTTCACTTCTAAAAAATTTAGAAAGCAAAGTTGGCTTTTAATCTAAGTTTTCCATGGACAATGTGGTTCCATGTGGTTGGTTTCATTGAGATGAAGCCAAATAAGACCTCAAATTTTCCTATTGGTAATAAAATATGTTTTAAGTATTTGATTGGTAGATGAAATGTGCCCTCTTTAAAAACTTTAAATAAAATGTTTAATTTATATTGGTTAATGTGCATGAATTAAAAAAATCGATTACTAAAAGTCCCCGTCCCAAAGGACAGGTACTAATAAGAAGCAAAATTTACTTGAATTTAAGATAGGCCGCACTCCAAATAAGAAGGTAGGCGGACCGAGGGGTTTAAGTACTCAAATGCAATGCTTCACCTCTTTCAATGAATTCAATGAGCTACATGCCAATTTTGCATGAACACCTTTTCTGGATATGAAAAGTTAACGTAAACAATTGGATTTAATCCCGACAATGATTTAGCCTGCCCTTAATTTCATGTGATTACCTCCAAAATTAATATGAACAGGCCAAGGTGGAGTTACAGTGAACAACTAAAATCCAAAAGAAACTCGGATGGATGTGGAAAATGATCATAGTTGTTATGATCACGCTTTTTGAAAGGAAAAGTTCAATGCACATACTATTATGAAAGAATATGGTGATCATTGTGCTCTCCATGCACATGATAATAAAATCTAAGTACCACTATCATATCTGTTCGTTTGGATTTTTGTATGGAGAAAATTATGCAGTGTGTAAGTCTAAATGGATAGTCTTCTTCTATTTATGGGATATTAGTTTCTTCACTATTTAAGAGATTTTAATAGAGATGATAGGAATAACACATGGCTTAGTACATGTGCATATCACTTAGTCAAATGCATACATGTTGTAACTAAGTTGTCACTTCCTGCCTTCTATAATTATAAAATATATTTTAAAGAGTTTTTATTCATCTGGGCTCTTATTCATAAAATATACTTTACAGAGTTTTTATTCATCTTGGTTCTTATTCATGTGCACACATGCAATCTTTATCCCAAACCTTTGGTTGCCATCAATAGATAATCTTCCATCCAATAGAAATCACCGGGATTTAATGAAATCAAATGATTTTCAAATTGTTGAGTTCAAATTTCCTTGTGTTTATCAAATAAAGTTTCCATCTTTATCAATAGTGACAGGCATGGGTAATCGGATTAATCCATGTGATTTGTCATTTTTATTATTCATTTAAATTTTTTTACTAGTTAATGAAAGTATTAAAATATACAATAAAGATAATTTTAAAATAAAAAATTGGTTGTTTAGATAGACTTTCAATGTCAAACCTGTATTCTCTTTAACAAAGACAAAAGGTAACAAAAATGTCACATTGCAAGTAGAGGTCAACGGACATGGTGGTGGATGCACAAATGGTGTTACTAAGTGAGAAATAAATTCTCATCATTCTCTAAATTTGCCGATAAACCTAAACATTAATTTCAATTAATCTTTAAAAATATAAATAAAACCAATTGAAGAGATGTTTGATTTTTTATTTTAAAAATAAATAATAAATGAAATGAAAAATAAAAGAATCAATTTTGATTTTGATTTCCATTAATCTTTAAAAACATAAATAAAACCAATTGGAGAGATGTTTGATTTTTTATTTTAAAAATAAATAATAAATGAAATGAAAAATAAAATAAATAGATTTTTGTCAGAGCTATTGAAATGGAGGTTTCTTTTGTAAAGCAACTTAGGTTGGAAATTTGATTTTTATTTTTTATTATTATAAAATTTAAATGAAAATTTAATTATTTGTATGAAAATAATTATAATTTATTTATTCTATAATTGTTAAAATAAATTTATTTAATAAAAAAAATTATTGTGATTTTTTTATTCCATTACCACTTAATTAAATTAAATAAATTTATTCATTAAATTTAATATAATTTTTTTAATATTAAATTAAAATTTTATTTATATTTTTATTGATTTAATAAATAAATATATACTTTTTATATTAATAGAAAAAATTAAAATGTTTCTAAAAATAATTTTACCTTTTCTTAAATTGATATATATTTTTGTGCCTATCATTGAGCCAAATACATACATGTAACTAAATTGTCACGTTTTGCCTTCTATAATTATACAATATATCCTAGAGAGTTTCTACTCATCTCGGCTCTTATTCATAAAATATACCTTACATAGTTTCTATTCATCTGGGTTTTTATTCGCATGGATACAATAATAAAATAAGACAAGAAGTAAAGTATTAGGAGAGATACGAGATAATATGAAACTATATCGAAGTAGATATGGGAGTGACATTAACAGGATCCATGTAGTCATCCAATGATATTTTGAGGAAGCTTTACTGAGACAAGCAATCAAGCAAGATAAAAGTGTTAGTATATTTTACATCATGGATGTTTTAAAAGATGAAGCACATACAAATGTATTTCTTTAGAATCATTGTTTATGAGTTTTGATTAAGACATTTTCATTAGGTACTTAGCCTGGAAAGAAGTTCCAAAGCAAGCATATAAATGGTATGAATATCTAATTAAGAAAAATAATGAAGAAACACAATGATATGGTATATGGAAGAAATACAATTGATTTACACCCACCTGAAAGTTGAGAAGACCACAATTTATTCATACTAGTGCCAAAGTATTGATTCAGACCCGTGCCAAAGTTGAGGACATTAGGGTAGAATAAGTAAAAAGAGAGCTCATGCAATCAAAGAAGTTTTCACATTCATGAAAACATAGAAAGAAGTGATGTCAGGAGACTGGGTTAAATCCATGGAATGGGAATGTTGTTTTGTGATACACTCAATCCCTATCTCAACTACTCCATCTCGTAATTTTTAATGCACTCAAAAGAGGCAAGTTGGTTATCACAATTTAATGCAGATCTACAACGAGTAAATTTTCCTTCTAGTGCATTCAACCTAGATGTGTATCTGAGTAAATGTAGCTTCCGATGCACTCAACATGGTGCTTATGGATGTTGAAGGAACCCAACAAGAATAGTTTAACACTAAAATATACCTTTAACATAAAAACATAAAAAAAATTAAGAAATTTTTTATTTTTAATTTTAAAAAATAAATAATAAATAAAATGAAAAAAAAAAAAAATCTTTCTTTTTCAAAACTAGTCAATCTAGGTTTACAAAACCTTTTGTAAGACGACCTACTTTCGGTGCAATCTCTACTTAGATAACCTTTTGTAAGACGGCCAAGTTCGGTGCAATCCCTACTTAGATACTATTGGATCCCGCTTTCTTAGACCACGGGTTTAGCTGGCGGTTTTTTAGACCACATGTTAATCCCACGATAAATTGATTTTTAATTTTTACTGTTATAAAATTTAAATAAAATTTAATTATTTATCAATTATTATTATGAAAATAATTATAATTTATTTATTTTATAATCATTAAATTAAATTTATTTAATATAGAAAAATTATTGTGATTTTGTTATTCCATTACCACTTAGTAAATTCATTCTTTAAATTTTTTAATGTTAAATTAAAATTTTATTTATATTTTTATTGATTTAATAAATAAATCTATATTTTTTCTGGTTAATACAAAAAATTAAAATGTTTCTAAAACATATAAAAAGTAATTTTACCTTTTCTTAAATTGATATATGAAATTTCCTTTTTCTTAAATTGATATATGAAATTTCCTTTTTCAGGCATCACATATCCCCTCCCACAATCTCACAATAATTTGATCAATAGACCTACGATAATTTGATCAATAGACCTACGAGATAAATTTAAACCGTTTAAAAACAATCATAAAAATTAAAACAAT
>CBVK0100387634.1:0-10969 GCA_900067695.1 Picea abies | reverse complement strand
CCATGAATACACCCATGGAAACAAAGTTGAAGCTACTGGTCGACACTTCGTCAGAATTGATTAATGCCACACTGTATAGACAAATCATTGGATCGCTGATGCACCTGACGAACACCAAACCAGATATTTGTTTTCCCGTGAACACCTTGAGTCAGTTTCTGGTAGAACCCAGACATGTTCACCTAGTTGTTGCAAAACATGTGATGAGGTACCTTAAGGGTACATTTGATTGTGGTCTCAGCTATGATGGAGATCATGATTTCACACTGAGTGGGTACACTGATTCAGATTGGGCTAGAAGTGTCTCTGACAGGAAGAGCACTTCAGGATGTTGTTTCAGTTTGGGATCAACCATGATCTCATGACAGAGTAGGAAGCAATCCAGCATTGCTCTCGGTACAGCGGAAGCAGAATACATTGCTACGTGTTCTGCCAGCTACGAAGCTATATGGCTTCAAAAGTTGTTGACCGGTCTATTCGACCTAGAGATGGAAGCAACCACAATCCTATGTGACAATCAGAGCGGCATAAAGATGACAGAGAATCATGTATTTCATGACAAGTCGACGCACGTAGAGATCTGATATCATTACATCCATGACATGGTGCAGAGAGGAGTCATAAAGCTCCAATATGTTAGCACGGATGAACAGGTTGCCCATGTGTTGACCAGGCCTCTATCTCATGTAAAGTTTGAGCACTTTCGAGATAAGCTTGGTATAGTCCGAAAGGACCTCCCTCGAAAGGGGCAGGAATGTTGTGTTGAGATATGCCAGCCTAGTGCTGTGCTTCTAGCTTAATTGTTGTGACGTAAAGCCAGTGTAGTACTGTGCTTCCAGCTTAATTGTTGTTTTGAGATATGCCAGCCTAGTACTGTGCTTCCATCTTAATTGTTGTGACGTAAAGCCAGTCTAGTTTTGTGCTTCCAGCTTAATTGTTGTGACATAAAGTCAGTCTAGTACCATGCTTCCAACTTAATTGCTGTGTTGAGATAGGCCAGCCTAGCACTTTGCTTCCAGCTTAATTGTTGTGACGTAAAGCCAGTCTAGTATTGTGTTGTCAGCTTAATTGTTGTGTTGAGATTCCAGCTTAATTGTTGATGCCAGCTTAAGTGTTGTGTTGTGATTCCAGCTTAATTGTTGTGTTGTGATTCCAGCTTAATTGTTGTGATGATGTGACCAGCCTCGTGTCGTGATGATGTGTTGCCAGCCTCGTGCTGTGTTGCCAGCCTTGTGCTGTGATGATGTGACCAGCCTCGTGCTGTGATGATGTGTTGCCAGCCTCGTGCTGTGTTGCCAACCTCGTGCTATGATGATGTGTTGCCAGCCTTTGTGTTGTAATATTGTTGCTTTTGATGTTGTATCAGCCTTGTGTTGTTATCGATGATGATGATGTATTAGTGTTATACTAATCCATGTTGATGCAATTGATGATGATGATGCCACTTCAGCTTCTTGTTGAAGATGATGTTGATGATGCCACTTCAGCCTCTTGCTGAAGATGATGATGATGATGCCACTTCAGCTCCTGAGTCCTTGCTAAAGATGATGATGATGATATTATTTCAGTTTTAATGCTGAAGAAGATGATGATGTTACCTTAGCCTCATACCGATGAGGATGATGATGCTACTCCAGCTCCATGGTGTGTTGATGATGTTCCAGCCTCTGTGTTGTGTTGATGATGAGAAAGACTTCTGATGATTTATAGATATGCCAGTTAGTGTTCCAAGATGATATTGATGATGTTGTCCTCTCACCCACTCGATGTTGTTGATGATGTTGTCCTCTCTCTGGCCTGATGTCGTTGTAGAATACCCTTCTTGTTAAGGGGGAGTGTTGAAATAATGTAACTGNNNAGTGTTGAAATAATGTAACTGCAAAGTGTATTCTAATTATTATTGTTGTATTATTCATTAGATCAATCCCCTATTGCGGATAGATCATGTCGGCTATTGTAGAACACCAAATCCCCTTTTGCGGATTGGTCAAAACATAATTGTAATAGGCAGAATAAGAAATCGGCCCCAGAATATATTAAAGGTAGTCATAACCACCCAGAAGAAGTCAGCGCTGCCAGTGAAGAGACACCTCCGTCCACACGTGCCAGAGTTGTATAAATAAGGAGGCTAGCGCCTCATTTAGACACACACTCACTTGTTCATTGAGAAGCAAGTTTCGAAGCTACAGCTGGAGAAGAGAGAGAGAGAGAAGCGCATTCTTGGGAGAGGACTTTCTGTATTTGTTTGAGTTATCTCTTGGCATTGTGTTGGCTATCTATATTAAGGAAGTTTTGATGGGTTTTCTCCCCCATGAAGGTTTCCCAAGATAAATGATGTGTCTCTTGTGATTGTGTATTTCTCAGTGATCCTATCTTATGCTATTGTTATCTAGTGAAATGCAAAGAACTCTAATGTTATCTAGTGAAATGCAAAGAACTCTAATAATAGCTTAAACCTTAACAGTTAGATGCTCACTTGGCGTTCTTCCCTAGGGCGTTGGAGATCTCCAAACAACTTAGTGACATTCTACATGATGACCACATGGATATGATTGCTTTAAGAGAGCATTGGACCCTAGTCAACATAGGGTAGCTTGGAATCCTATATGGAGGCTTGGAGTTGGCTCGGGGACACTTGTGTTACGTCAGTGTGCATGCAGGAAGAGTGGACACATTGGAGTACATGGCCTAGGAGGATTGACAGAGAATTTGGAGGCTTGTACGAAGGGCATTGGACATGCCTCATGGAGTGCCCTTGCATTTGAAGCCTTGCTTGTGAATGACATCACCTTGGAGCTTGACATGTGTACCCTTAAAATGTAGCACTCCACACGTGTAAGCTTACATGCAATTATTGTAGGTTGCTTGTAAGGGCATTGGCCCACATATGTATTGTTGGCCTCCCTTACCTCTTCTATATAGAGAGGAAGGAGATAGTCCTTCATTCACTCGTCATTTTTGTTTATTCTTGTGTAAAGATGTGATCAAGAGGAGCACACTAGTCTTCCTCTCTCTTGGAAGTTGGAACTTCTTAAGTAATTTATCTCTCTCTTGGAGTCGCTAGGGTTTCTTGATCTTCTTGGATCATCTTGAAGTCTAGGGTTAGGGTTTCATCCCTTGGAGAGGAGATTAGGGTTTTGAGCTAAGTCATATGACACAAGGACACAAGACACGGAGGACATGGAAATACAAGTATCTAACACAGGACATGGAGGACATGGAAATACAAGTATCTAACACAGGACACGTCGACCCCGAAAACATGACATGTTGGACATATTTTATATATTAAAAAATAAAAACTATATTTATATATATATATATATATATATATACACAACATGTCCTTCAAGTCTTGTTTCCGAGATTGACGTTTCCGAGATTGACGTGATATATTATATATATATATATATTACAAAATACGAAAAATGAAATATAGACATAAAGATCCATTTTTTTTAGAAAATAGAACATCTATAAAACACATGGAATCCCTACAAATCTAGATTTTACCCTTCACCTGCATAATGAGAAACTATAAGAGCTCTTTCCGTACAACTAAAATTGAGAAAATAGCAATGAAAAAATGTTTTTTAGAGTAGAACAAGTAGGACACATCTAGGGAACATGACCAACCAGTGTTTGTCACATGTCCTAGCGTGTCATGTGTCTGACAAGCAAGATATGGACATCGCATCCATGGCGGCCATGTCCAATTGCTTAGGTTTTGAGATGAAACCCTATGTTGTACTAGGAAAAGAGAAGAAGAAGACACATATTGCCTTGGAGGGCTTGCTTGAGTGATTCATGCTTGTTGGATCTCCTTAGTTGAGCTAAGGTTTTCTTGGTTTTCCCTAGCTAGGGCTTTGGAGAGCTAGAGGATTGTACTAGCCTTGTGATAAAGCTATGGTATGTACATGAACTTCATCTTTATACATATTAAAGAAGTTTGCATCTGTCCAATACTTGTCAAAATTGCAGATTTGATTTTCAGCCATCTATGTTCTTCATGGCTTGTAATTTCCGGCTATATATGTCTCGTTCATTTGACATAAGTTAAGGGTGATTATGTTAAGTGATTTAAGATTGTAATTGAAGAAGATAAGGGTTGTTTTAATGGCGTACTTATAGCTTTAAATGAGTGCTTTCAAATCTGGTTTATGCATAATAAGATTGCCCTATATGGCGGAAACTTATCAGAACACTTTTGGATCTTTTCTATTGGATTGCCATGATGATTGGGCATGTTAAGTATTGAAATTTTGTTTGATGTCGTTGTTGTTTTGTTTGTATTTCATAAAATCCCTAAGGCCTAAAATTCACAAGTTTAAGATTTGAGAAACCTCTAGAATAGATGTCAAATTTTTGTTTTGCATAAAAACTCTTGAATGCGGAAATTTCAACACCCCATGAGGGAGACCAGGTTCATGATGGACAAGAATGCACAAGCAAGGGACGGTCCAACAAGAAGAGTACTAGACACACGCTTCCAGATCTATCTCCCCGATCACCCTAGGTTGATGATTTGGTGTTTCATCAGGGTAGAGCATTCGCTAATGTACTTTATGAACAAATAGTGTATTCCCAGCATAGCAATTATATAGATCGCAGCCCTATCCAAACATTGAAATATTCCTCTAGATGATGACGATGCCACGAAATTTGTTGTTTGTTCACTAAACAAGAGCTTGGCTTTCCATGCTCACCCCTTTTTGGTAAATGACAGCTTCAATATTTTCAATCAATTCCCGCCTCGCGATGACATTTCTCTCCACCAATGCATGCCCAAGTTTGGTTTGATGTCGATTATGGATGATGCCATAGCCATGGTTGTCAAAACTCCAATCCTGAAATCTACTACCATTGACCATTTTTTATAGATCATGGGCTCGATGGTAGCACTGGTGTGATGGTGCGAGGTTAAGGTCACTAGGTCATGGATCCTATGCCTTCTGATTCTAAGAATGAATTAAAGGCTCCAGATAGTGTGTCTTCACAAGATCCATCTCATGTGGAACTTGTTGGGCAACCATGCGATCTAAGTCAGTCATAGTACTCATTCGTTGCTATGGTCTTGTTATCACATGGATCTACACCAACAAACCTACGCAACAACTCTAGACAACCAACTCTATCACCATTAGTTGTCTCTCTATTTGGAGTAGTGCTTTTCTATTCATAGCAGGTGTCCCTAAATCGATTGTATATTGATATTGTTATCCCCCACTTTCAGGGATAACTAGGAGATTATGTCTCGAGGCCCACAGGTCCTAGATCGACTTGAGCATGGCCTCGGAGGGCCCATCTTTTCTCCCTTCCAGTGCCTCCACTTTGTCAGCAGCAGCATCCATCACCTTCGGCTTGGTCCTGTATCAGAGATGGTTCTTGCTCCATGAGGTAATGAGTCCGAGTATCATGGTATGTGTCACTATGATCCTCAAAAAATTTGAATATGTGCATTTGATTCCTTTGTTTCTAACAGGTGCTTGGATCTTATGCTTGCCCACTTGACCTTTTCTGGGGGGAATGACAGGATGCCCTAGCAAGCTTCTGTCCATAGGTTTTGAGTTGTCACTGGGGGGATTTCTGAAAAGCCATCATTCGTTCTCGTCATACATACCACTTTCCATCTTATTTCCCACTCACCCATCCCCTTACATTGGTCTAGGCATAGGGTTAGCCAATCATTTAAGAGTTGTACCTTACCTTGTGGGAAGAATGGGCTAAAGACCTGGGGGGTAAAAGCAGTTGACAATAAAAGCCTAAGAATAAAACCTCGAGATGCTTCGCCCAGGGATCCCTGAGAAAGAAATAAAAAGCTTCTCAGCAAGAAACAGAGGGACCCGTAAAAAATAAATCAAGGCCTAGTTGAGGGATAGGGGGTCTCATCACGAACCAGCCTATTAGGTCCATGGGTGCCTAACGGTATGACACTACTAGCAGCTGGCTACCACGCTAGGGAAGTGGCTCTTGGTTGCATGGCCAAGAGAAAGGGGGTCTCATCACGAGCCAGCCTTCTCATTTCCGTGAAAGTACTTGTAGGTAACATTGCCACCTCTAGTCACCAAGCCAGGGTAGTGTCCCTTGACTAGCTCCTTGAAATAAAAAAGCAATAAAAAGATAAAAAACAATAAAGACAAGACCTAGTTAGAGGATAGGAGGTCGCATCATGAGCCAACCTATTAGGTCCATGAGCATCTAGCGGTGTGACACTACCAGCATCTGGTAACCACGCCAAGGTAGTGGCTCTTGGTGGCATAGCCAAGAGAAAGGGGGTCTCATCACGAGCCAGCCTTTCATTTCCGTGAAATGCTTGTGGCTAACATTGCCACCACTGGTCACCAAGCTAGGGCAGTGTCCCTTGACTAGTATCTTGGAAGAAAAAGAATGAAGATAAAAGGCATGAATGGGCTTGGAAACATTGCATCCATGACAAGTGCAGCTCACCCTCCATAAAGGCACCCACCAGTAAGCCATCCCTGCTATCACTGCACTTTTGCCCAGGCATCCCCATCCACCTCACCCACTTGCATGACTTGGATTTAATCCTTTCCAGACACATCCCTCTTCTAGTAGACTAGCCACATAGGACGTCCTGTCACCTCCTCCAAACTTGCATTGCAGATTTGTATAATGTCTTTGAGCACTAGACTGGGGTAAAGGGGTTTTATGCACATGTTTAATAATATTGATGATGAGATGTGATTGACATTGCTATGATCCCTGTGATTTATGAGCCCCTAGAGGTTGTAGTTGTTGATGTGCAGGATCATGCCCGATGGACAGGTCCCATGTTGGACAGATACACATGGGCAGATGATCAGTTCGGACTTCCATGGGGCTGAAGAGCCCACCAGATGTGGATGCTGAGACCCCAGCAGGGGGCAGAGATGGAACAAAGTGTTTGTACCAGGGAAGAGCAGAAGAATCCACCAGAGACAACTTAGCAGACCTGTACCTAGGGGGGTTGAGCCCTCTCCACAGGAAGGTTTCCCTTGGAAGGCCCAGGACATTTCTCAGGATGCCCATGACGTCATCTAGGAGTATGGACGTTTTGGGAGGCACCTATGGCAGTTTTGGCACGTCTGGCAGCTTGGAGAAGCCCAAGGAGGGCTAACATTTTGCTCCAGGTAGTTGCATTTGTCTTGAAAGGGGCTAACGTCACCCTACAAAGGGGATGACATCTCACTATTGCTTGATTAGGGTTTAATTTTAAGAAATTTAATGTAAAACAGTATGATTTTGGTATTTTGGCCTTGTCGCCCTTTTAATGACCTAAAATGTAATTTAGGTCATTGCTACTGTATAAATTGAGGGCTTTTACCTTCATTTTTTTATCATCTTTCACTCACCACTTGGTGAGGTCTGAAATTTGCACCCTCCTCTAGGATTTTGGCTGAAATTCTAAGGTGCACTTGTTGAAGCAAGCTTGTTTTGGCTATTTATGGCATTTTTCTTGGTGGAAGGTTTACAACTACGGTATGGCTATGTGATTTCTTGGTTAAATGTAAGTGAATTTCTGCAAAAATTCTTGATTGAATGGTTGTAGTGTTGTTTATTTGCATTTTGTTATTATAACTTGTTGATTTAAAACCCTAGGTGACACGCACATTTTAAAGGTCCTTGTCTCATTTCCCTATCAAGTAAATGAGCCATTTGATTTGTTGAAGTAAGATAGAGCCTTGCCATTGCAACACTCTAATCCTAGTCTTCAAGCCTAGACGTCTTGTTCTTGTCAATGAGATGAAGAAGGGGGAGAAAGCACTAAGGCCTAGCTATTCTACACTTTAGTGAGCCTTTCCCCCTAGGGTTTCATTGTTGAGGCCTTGCTATAGCAACACCTCAACATTTAACCCTCTTGTCTTCAGCCATATCAAGCTAGCCATCAAAATTTGTCTTTCTGAGCTAGAGAAGGAGGAAGACGCATTAGGGCCTAG
Source organism: Picea abies (assembly GCA_900067695.1). Taxonomy (NCBI): domain Eukaryota; kingdom Viridiplantae; phylum Streptophyta; class Pinopsida; order Pinales; family Pinaceae; genus Picea; species Picea abies. The sequence goes on along the minus strand of CBVK0100387634.1, from coordinate 3,032 downwards.
GTCACCTACACCCTAGTGAGTTGTCTCCCCTAGGGTTTGACCTATTAAAGCCTCACTTTAGCGACACTTTGACACCAAACCCTCTTGTCTCTAGCCCTATTACTATCATCAAGGCCCTTCAACATTTGTAGCCCTTTTTTTGACTCCATTTGCTCTAATAAGGCACTGATCTAAGACCTCCATTGTGTTGAGCACCTTGACCATACAAACAACCAAATACCTAGAAGTACTAACCCTAGCCTAAAATAACCCTACTAACCCTATTGTTGTCGTCACCTTCTTATGCTATAAACACCTTTGTGCAGCTTTCGTTTTACCTCTAAAGCAATTGAATGGTTGGTTAACGCATTTTTCTATGGTGTTGATATTGTTACATTGAATGCCAACTTTCTTTAGCATGTATTGAGAAGTGATATTATAATCATTGCTATTGTACAAACATTGATTTACTTCGTCAATATTATTGCTCAATTGCTTAGTATCGGAAAGGTCATTGATTATATGAAGTACTAACCAGCAAGCAAGCTTGCATATGCCTAGTTTCTTTGTTGCTTTGTCTCGGGCAGGTACTCTTGTTGGTTATTACTTCCGATGATCTTTAATGGCTATAAGCCGGACTTTCTAATCAGGTGGTGACTTGTGAGGCGGATTATTATCACTTAGCCTTGATAAACCTTTTGCCTTCTCAAAACCTTAGGTCACCAGGGACGTCTCCCCTGGGTCTTACCTCCCTAAATAGAAAGAACCTTCCCATCGAGGTGGCAGTGGGTGGGATTGGTTCAGTTACACAAGTTTGACATCCTTTCATCCCTCTTTTACCCTAACTAGAAATTGTACGATAACATTTTGGCACCATTGTCGGGGAACACTGAGTCAATTCTCCTCAAAGACGACACTTTTCAGTAAGCCTTGCCTCTAGAGTCTCTATCTTACAAGCTTACCTGGCGACTCCACTTAGGGTGTTTTCCCTTATCTTTTGATAGTTTCAAGAAAATTATCCGACGACTCCACTGATGACGAAGCCAACTATGACTTCACAATGGGATCCGGGAAACTACAAGCCTTTAGACATGAGTAAAATCCCAGGATACCCTAGACAAATGCCCCCGAAGTATGAAAAATGGCTCCCTAGATTCACTGGCATTGATGGAGAAAGATCTGACTATCACATGAGCAATTTTTGGGCTTTCTTTCAACACCACCCTGTTAGTGACGACGCTAAAGACTTGGTAATCAAACTCTTCTCTGCCACTCTGCATGGAAATGCTAGAAGATGTTATGATAATCTCCCAGTCGCTAGCATCACATCTATGAACCAATTAGAAGAAACCTTTCTCATGAGTTGGGGTATGAAATTGGAAGATATCCAATTATTACTTAAAGGGCTCGAATACATAAGACAAACAGAGGATGAGACTCTCAGGGATTTCGGGGTTAGGTTTTAGATGTTGCTACACCAGATTCCTGGAAGCCATTGTCCTGAAGACGAGTACCTCTTGTATCTCTTTACCAATGCACTTCTGGGGCATTTGAGCTTCCTCCTGAATAGAAAGGGTCCAAAAACACTTACAAAATCTTATAACATGGCCATAAAAATTGAGGCAAATATCTCCTTGTTCAGGAAGGGACATCCCTTTACCCCGGATGCCTTCAGTTTGGATAGATTACTTTCCCTTGAGATCTTTACGGAAAATTCACAAGAAAGAAGGGAACAAGTTATCAATCAGCAGAATGAAGACCTAAGCAAAATGATGAAGTATCAACCTACGCTCCTCCCTCTGATGAAGCCGTCCATGAACCATTTCCTCCTGCACAAAAAAAGGATGATGAGGTTAGTTGCTTTCCTTTTCAGGATTTCGATGGCACCTTGTTCCATGATTCAAAAAATGAAGGAGAAATGAAAGCTTTGAACAAAGCGAATATTCCTTGTTGTACAATTGAAGACTAAGGGGCAGTTCATGAGGATGAAACAATAATGCATATTGAAGAAATCCAAGTCCTCGAAGCTGCTGGGCAAGAAGAAACAGTAAGTTACCCTCCTCCCCAAGATTTTGATGATGCTCTACTTTATGATGGGGAAGATAAGGAGGAGATAAGTGAGTCCTTGAATGCTGCATATTATAATATAGATAGTGACAGAGCTGATAACATTGATGAGTTCATACATGTTGGGAGACGTAGGTGGGATGTAGTTGGTTATGATTTGGATCCCATCTGTGACATTGAGAGTCATTTCCAAATGTTGCCTTTACAATTATCACAGCATGTTACCCTTAACCAGTGGCAACAAGGAGATGAGATTTTTACCCATACTTTTCAAACACCCAAGGAAGACCTAATACCTTGTTTTCCTGATGATTTTCAGTTCTCCCTTGCGGGTTTTGATGAGTACTCCTCTGAGCACTTGGATTCTTTCCATGAATATGATTATCAACCACCGTTGTGCTCAGGTCTCAATAGGAGTAAGGACCTTCTTTGCTTGAAGAAGAATCCTTATGACAACACTCCCCAGCCACCTCCGATTACTTTACTTTGTTATGTCTCTAGAGGTGTAGTTGGCGAGTATGATTTTGATGTTGAGTTTCCTCTGGGGCAAACCCTAGAGTCCAAGGGTTGGTTGAATACTACAAGTTTGAGTCTGTTATCTCAGTTTTTCGACCTTCCCTTGAAAGTTTGCCAGTCATCTACTAGACCCTTGTCAGTCCTTTCAGAGTGTGAAAACGTCTTAGGTAGCCAGTTTGCAGATCCTTTTAGTCAGTGTTCTGAACCTTGGACTTTTCATGACCCCTTCCTGAAGTGGATTGAGTACTTTCCTCAAAGATTCAGTTGGCATGATTTTATTCCTTCCACCCGCCTCCATGACTTAGACTTTGTCATTTCCGATGATAAAATATATATTCTAACCCATGTCATTTTTTTTTGCATGACTTGTCACTGTTTTGGTTTATGATGAAGCACAAAGGTAGGTATTGTGGGACACTACTAGATTAGTTTCACTGGTCGTTTGACTAGACCTGACATCCAGCCAGCAG
>CBVK0100387628.1:0-11775 GCA_900067695.1 Picea abies | reverse complement strand
CACACACACACACACACACACACACACATCATGTTTTCAACCCTCTTCAAAGGTTCTACCCCTTTCAAAAACCTTTCCTAATGGAAAGGCCATTTAGTTTCCTAAAAATATACACACCCATATGCACATACAAACCATTGGTTGTGTTCAAAGAAACAAATTTCAAAAGTCCCCAATATGTCAACAGGCCACTTTGAAAAATTGATGCCACATCTTTGGAAAGTCCTAGATGAACTATCAAGCATCTTTGAAAGATAATATTTCAAAATTCCCCGATGACCTGTTAGGCATATTTGAAGGATCAATATTGCATCTTTTGAAATCCATCGATGAACTATTATGCATCTTTGAAATATCTCTTTTCCCGGGACTCTCATCGAGTGTAATTTCATGTGTAGTGGTTGCACACATCAGTGGCTCAGTAATGTGCATGGTGAATATGAAGGTGTACAAAGATAAATGCCAAAACCCACTTGTAAGGTCGTCCCCTATGGGTGAGGTGCTACAACACGGGAAGGAGACACTTACTTCTCTTTTTTGGAAGAGAGGAGTAATCTCTAAAATTTGTGGAGAGCCTAACTCTTGGTATTCCTTCTGAAAGATGTGATATATTATACATATGCTCTATTACATATACAATAATGAAGACCCAATATAAGGGGTTTTGAGCAAGCCTTTCCTTCCCCTAGCTTCACTCCACAAGTCCTCGAATGACTAAAGTTAGGTTTTCGACCCTTTTCATAGTCGTTAGAATCCCAAAGTAGGTGAATCTGAAAAAATAACCCCACCCTTTCAAGCAGGCCACCTTTCTTCTCGTTGGTCTACCCATCAAAGCCAAACCATACCTATCCTCTAGCCTTCACATCTTTCAAAATTCCTCGATGAACTATCAAGTGTCTTCGAAAGATCATATTTCAAAATTCCTTGATGAAATATTGAGCATCCTCAAAAGATCAACCTTCATATCTTTCGAAATTCCCTAATGAATTATGGTGTATCTTCGAAAGATAAACTTTCACATCTTTGAAAAGTCCTTGATGACCTATTGGGAATCTCAAAATACACATCTTTTGAAATCCTCAATGAACTATCGAGTGTCTTGAAAAGATCTTATTTCAAAATTCCCCGAAGAACTATTGACCATCTTTGAAAAATCAACCTTCACATCTTTCAAAAGTCCCCAATGAACTATTGATCATCTTTGAAAGATCAACCTTCACATTTTTCAAAAATCCATGGTGAACTATCGATCATCTTTGAAAAAACATATCTTTCAAAAGTCCTTGATGTATTATTGAGCATCTTCGTAAAATCATTCAAATGATAGTAACGAGGCCATCAACATACTTCAAGGAATATCTCAATCCACCACTTTCAAGATAGCACTTTGAAGTAAGACATAAAGGCTTTTGGCCCATTCAAAATACATTTTCACCTTTAAGAAAAGTAGTAAATTGTGAATGAATCTCCTTCTAGTACAAAGGGCCCATCGACTTGTCACAAAGGAATCCTTCAAAACAAAATAATCGAAGTTCAAAACAACCTCCATCGAATTAAATCTTTGAAATGACACACAAGAAAAAGGGCTCTCAGACCCATTTGAAGAAAACTTTGAATTTAATACAAAGAAACTTGCAGGCCCAAAGGGTTATACACTTGTGATGGAATTTGGCCTACAAACATGCCATCATGCATGAGTAACTCGAAATATATGTGGCCAAAGCCACTCTGGTCTGAACACAAATTGGATTTCGAGTGCTCAACGGGAATTGAAGACAATGAACTCAAAGACAACTTTGACTATTCTTAAATTATGATTCTAAAACTAAGCAAGGGACCCATCCTAGAATTCCACTTCACATTTATGATGCATACAATTTAGTAACGCGGAACTAAGCATGAATTATCATGCAACCATGAGTTCCATTCCAAATTTATAAATAATCAAAATACAACTTTATTTATGAAATATCAACATGAACTCAAACATAGGATACTTATCTTTGAACAAATTGGTTAAAGGGAACTAGTTGCTTGCAAGCAATTTTGCACCCAAGAGTAGGAAATGATTTATGGATGTCACCCCAAATTTGGGCTAGAGGCCACTAGGGTGAAGGAATCTAGTTCATCACATAAATACTTGGGTAGCCATCTATCCAACCTAGCCAAAGCACTCATTTCAACTACCCACACAACACAAATTAGACAATCCTTTAGGAATCTTCTTCCCTCAAGTGCTCTTCAATGTGTGTATAAATATTTTATCATGTATTTTGCCTTCAAGAGAACCCAAGAGAGTTTAATATTGGTTTTGGAACACTAAATGAGCAATAAGTTATAGGGAATAGGGATGGTTTCCTCTTCACCCAGCCTCTATTCTCCTCTACAACCTTCCATATTTTCTCTCTAGTTTACAATGTTCTCTACAATATCTGTAACACCCCTCCGAGCTAAGGACAACAACTCAGTCAACCGGTGAAAATTTTTTTTTTTTTTTTTTAAAGGGAGAATAAGTGGTCTCAGTGCGCCAGAGCGGGATGTTACAATATCTCCCCTGATCACCTGTTGATTTGAAAAAAATAGAATGGTCATGAGTAGTATGGCCAAAACATGAGCTAATTGAATATTAGATGAAGTAATGAATAGAATCAATCAATCAAAATTTCCAATTCGAATTTGTATGAGGAAAGAGAGCACAAAAAAGAGATTATTCAAATGCACATGAGTTTGAATTTCTATGGGGCTGGAGTATCTTATAGTCCTCATGATTTGTATTCAACCCCCATGCGCTCAAAACTATGGAAGGTGGAATTTCCCACCATTCACCATGTGCATTCAATGATTAGTAGTTGAGACTTTAATAAAGCACATGATGAAAATATGAAAGTTATGAAACATAGGCAACTTAAGATTATTTATCCTTCCCTTGGATTCCCTTTCCTCTTCCCCTCTAGTGGACTCATAGCCCCTCTCGCGCTCTTCCAAAGACAATCTTAGACATTTATATTAAACTTCAAAATAATATTTACTTATCTTGAGAATACCATTGCAAGTCTATCTCATGGTAAAGCATATTTATTGAAAATACATGATTGAACATTCATAGACAAGCTTTTTCCCTAAGATCTACACTAGGAATTAATACTATCACATTTTCATCATTTACACAATCTAATTCAATACAATATGGGGATCAAAATAGGGACATTACAATCCCCTCTCCCTTGGAGCAGTGTCATCCTTAGTGCTTCTCAAAATCGAAACAAAAATGGGTATGCCTCTTTCATGGCATCCTCCAACTCTTAAGTAGCCTCATCCAGACCAAATAACTTACATTACACCTTTACATGTCCTATGTATCAATCTCGGAGCAATGTTACTTTCTTGTCTAGGATCCACAACAACTTTGTCTAGATCTCTACCCCATTTTCCACCTAGATCACACCCTAATCAATCACATGGTTATGATCATGTACATACTTCTTAAGCAAAGAGACATGGAAAACAACATGAGCTTTAGTATTAGTACACAATGTGAGTTTATATGCAACTAGCCTAGTCCTATCAAGGACTTTCAATGGTCCATAATATCTAGGTGCTAACTTAGCACAACCCCCGAGCTTCAAAGAAATCTTCCTTGGATTTACTATAAGGAAAACATGATTCCTCACTCAAAATTATCCATTCTCCTTATTCTTATCAACGTAGCTCTTATCCTCCCCTTGGACCCCCTTTCCTCTTCCCCTCTAGTGGATTCATAGCGCTTTTCATGCTCTTCCACAGCCAATCGTGGGCCTTTATATTAATCTTTGAAACAATATTTACATATCTTGAGAAGATCATAGCAAGTCTATCTCATGGTATATTGAAAAAATATTTATTGAAAATACATTTCTAGACATTCATTATCCCTTAGGATCGAAACTAGGAATCCATACTAGCACATTTACATCATTTACACAAGTTGATTCAATAAAATTCAGGGATCAAAATAAGGACATTACAGAATGTTCATTGTAACTAAAAATCTAGGCGAATAGAGGTTCCAATGGAGGTGACATTACAAGATGTTAATTTTAACTAAATATTCTAGGCAAATGAAGGTTCTAATGGAGGGTTGTTTTTTCTAGTGTGCTTCAAACAGTAAAGCACACTAGTGTGCAACTATTTAAAATTCATTAATGTGTATTATAAAATTGGAAAGCATCAATGCATATTATATATTTTGAAAGAATTGTTTCATTATATATGATTGGGCATCATTACGTATATATTTGTGTGCACCGTGAAGTCTTTGTAACAATGACAATAACAATAATGGAAATGGTAACAATACCATTGAAATGAACAATGTTGTTATTGTAGTTTGGAGCATCAAATTTCTTATTATTGTGATTAGCACTTGTGTGTTCATACATGTATATCGCACTAGTGTGTAACAATTATTTAAATGCACTAATGTGTAACAATCATTAAAATGCATTGTTTTGTTCAAATTAGTACAATGCACTAATATACTATGTTTCAATGTAGAATTTCCCCATTTGCAAGTATGCAAATGCAACTTCTTATTTTTTTAATAAAATTTCAATTACTCATCGTATAATCATTTTTTTTAATAATAATATTGATTTCTATATTAGTTAATGTGTTTGGATAATCATCACATTCATGTATTGTATCGTTTTAACAAATATAATAGTTGATTATACCATTATAATAATGTAAATCATCACTTCTTATTCTTTGTAATAATGTAAATCATCCATATGCAAATCATTGTAATGTAACATTTTACAGCATTGAAGAAGTTACATACCTAAAATTTCTCCTCTATAGATTTGTATGTGACCAATGGTGACCTCTTACAAATTATACTCTTCAAAACAATATATCCACTCCAATCTCTTACTTGGTAAATCTATCTTGCACGAGCATCCCCTTTAAATTTTGGTACGACAATGGATTAGGGATTAGGGATTTGTTTAACTCACTTTTACAAAACGGAAATCTTGTTCTTTTTCTTGTTTCATTTTTCAATGCAGTGATGAAAAATGCATGCTTTTTTTTTCAAGAAAAAAAAAACGTATTTTGAATGTGGTGTGCCTCTCAGATTTAAATGCACCATTGTGATTTATTGCCATAAATGGACCCTAGTAACATTTTTCAACGAAAATAGAAGTGCAAGCCTCCACAATTAGTACTTTGTAGAGGTTTTAGCATATGTATCTTCTATTGGGGATCAAAATCTAGTGCATCGATGCATCCAATATAAAAAAACACTTAGTGCACCAATATAAACTAGGTGTATTGTCTACTTAGAGATGGCTTCAAAAGTCTATTTGAAGTTAGAATGTTAGATGCTTCCCAAGATTTATTTTAAGAATGCAGAAACATATTGATTATGGTTTTGCCTCAAAGGCAGGGGGGAAGTGATAATATCAAATGGCCATTTTTTCAGATTCCTCGTCCCATATCATTCCAAGTTCTCTCTTACGTTTGCAGTAAATCCATATTTTATTTATATTTTATTTATCTAATTGAATTTATGCTACATTTACACGATCATTTGAATAATCATGCATTGGATTTTGTAGGATCTTGATTAGGGCTCAAGTTTGGTTTAGTAAGATATTCCACTAGTACAAAAATGGCACAAGATCTTATCCAGAGGAACATACTACAAGCAGATGTTGGATAGAAATAGAGAGCCACTTCACCTTGCCAACTATAACATGCTATCTTGTAGTATCCATCTCTGGACAATGGTGCTTCACCACAAATTGCATCTCTCTTATGACACCCTAGTAGTATGCGGTTGTTCAAACTATAAAGGGTTGAAGGTGAGTCATCAACATGTCACACTATACCATTATGTTAATGACCAACCACCCAAAGTTGACAATATGATACCTCCCATTGCAGTTAAGAATCCAACTGGAAATATAGAAAAGACACGTAGGAACACTTCCATACGCTTGTTTTTTGAAAAGTTGGAAACCAAATCAATTGTGTTTCATTCAAAATTGACCAACCCTTCTCCCTTTGTTGAGTCAAAAAAGGGTTCTAGCAAACCAAAGAGTGATATCAAGACTACCCAAAACATATTTAAAAGGAGGTCCAAAAACTTGTACGAGTTGAGAGAAACATGTCCAAGTACACACCAAGGTCGCTTCAATTGTTGAAGGGTAGCAGTGTATTCTCTCTTCCTATCCATCTACAACATAGACACCAAACCTATTACAACCATGATTTATATGGCACTTGGACGTCTTCCCTACATGTGCTCAACGTTGGGACCACATTCTCTTGTTGTGATGATGGTTACATGATTCCCAAGTCTAAAATAGAGGCTGCAAATATTTTGTTATGTATCCTTTCACATATGTTCATTCCTCCCAAATAGTTGGTAGCACTTATGCCATTTTATGGTCCTCTTTATAGTTTCTCTGATTACTTGAATATCGTTAAATACAAACATAGCATTTCCATGTATAGTATGTGCATGAACACTTATGCTTTCAAAAACTTTAATAGGAAGAACATGTTATATATCGTCGATCATCCATGCAGTCATAGAACATTGTAGGGTTCATAAATAGTTGTAGGTGCTCATTGTTTAGTGCAAATTGTTCATTTGAGGAACACCCCAATGACAAAGAGCTCTTTATGAAAAGGAAGGAATCCATTTTTTTTGTTCTACATGCAATATGTAGTTTGTCTCGTAATGATGAGTTGTTGATAAAATGTAACATTTGTAAACTGACAACCACTCGTCAAAGGGAAGTTGCATTGGGACTACCTTTCAACATCCCTTTTAAAGCATAAGAAAAATATCATTAAGTAATTGTATTTTTGGATTTTCAATGGAATTAATGTAAATTTATTGCTTAATTCAACATTTGTTTTATAAAAACGTTGGTTGCACGTGGATTGAAAAAAATTCATGCTTAAAATAAATGTTCGATCTATTGTTAGAACATACTAAATGCATTGTGTTTACTATTATCATAGATTAATGTTCAATATTTTTCTAAGAAAGTCTTGGAAATCAAGCGACATGTCTACCAACTAATGTTTCACCCCACTACTATGTCAACTCAAGTAAAAGTTGTTAAATGAGAAAAACTCACATAGGAAGCATACCAAGCATGGTTGAATCAACCACCTATTTAATTATCACTGTGTCCTGAGTCACAAATTCATAATGTCTATGAAAAAACTGGTTCTTCACATGTGGGGATGAAAACAATGATATTGAGGTTGGTATGGATGACTTCTTATAGAATACTCATACCATGGAGGAAATCTTCTTAAATGCATTTCAAAAAGATGAGTTAGGGGACAATGCTCAAATTTCCAATACCTTCATCAAAATCTTGAAATCTGCTTCCACCACCCCTCCCTTTAGACATGGGTCAAGGTCCACCCAACTAGGGACAACAATGTTACCATACAACTTGAAATTGATGTATGGTATGTCAAACGCATGTTTCTTTTCACTATTGAGATAACTAACAATTAAGTCGCCTATATTTTAATGAAACTTGTCACACAATTAAAAATGAAAATGGATTTTATGTGTGCTTAATGCCAATGTACATTTATATTGCCCACTAATTGTAGGTTATCCAAAGATAAGGTACTTCCAAGTGACAATGTCCTCCGTGGAAACTACAAAGAGACAAAGAAATCACTGAAAAGGTTGGGAGTTGAGTACATATCATATCATGCTTGTCTAAATTATTGTATTCTTTACAAATATGAATACACAAATAAAGAGATATGTCCATAATGTGGGTATCACAGTACCAAAAATAAAACAAAAAAATAAAAACAGGGCAAGGCACATGGTCCTCTTAAGATATTGTGACATGTGCCTATAATCCCAATGACTCGAAGAATATTTCATTGAAAAGAAGTAGCAGTGTTTTAGGGATGGCATGTCTCACACATAAGTGACCTAGGAGTTGTGTAGATCTAAATAGATTCAACAACCATGAAATATATAGAGATACATGGCCTAATAAATTTAAGGATAGAGTATCAATCCTTTGATTAAGCATAGAAATGGATGGAGTTAACCTATAGTCATTCCAAAACACCAACTATTTAGTGTTTCCAGTGGTAGTGATCAATAACAATATTCCCCCATGGTTTTCCATGAAGAATGAACATATTATGTTGTTTCTTACAATTTTTGGTAGCACATAAGAGAAGAGAGTGGATGTCTACCCCCAACCATTGATTGATGAGTTGAAGCAATAATGGAAAGGGATACATGTATATGATGTATCAATGATCCAGGTGGATATCGGTGGCCACCCACCTTTTCCAACTAGCTCAAAACAATTTTCTGGCAATTTTGGTAATTTACTATTTTTAGCAGTTTTTAACTTCTGAGGCAGTTTTGAGGGCCTAAATGAAGGGTTTTGGGGATTGGTATTCTCAATGATATCCAAAGTCTCTTATTGAGCCCCCAAAATGAATCTCCTCAACAATATGTTTCCAACGAGCTATCGTGTGCCCCAAACAAACATCGTATGCAAAAGTTACGACCCCGTGAAGTTGATGTACTAACTTACCCAAACGGGGCCCACATGAATTTTGGCGCTTCATCTCCTAGGGTTAGGTTCTTTGGATGTCTAGGGTTTATGACATTCTGGTTTATTGTAATAAAGGCCTTCAAAGCCTCGTTGTAATCATCTTCTTTTGAATGAGCGTAGTCATCACGTCTCTTCTCAGAGATAAGCTGCCACCATTCCAACAAGCTTGTTTTCCACTGCATTTTACAGTTTCATCTTATTTCTTTATTGAATATAAAATTGGTTTTACTTTATCTCTGTTATTCTGTGTTAAGCATAATTTAATAATATGTATTCATTTCATTCTTCTCATAACATCTGGATCAGTGGTATTAGAGCAGTCTACTCCTTGCCATCTTAATGCATGTACCCAACGAGGTTAGGGTACAAAGAATTGGGTCTCAAGCTTGTTTCTCTTGAGGAAAAAATCTCTCTCACACCCAAGAAACCTCTCATGGAAGGAAAAAATAAATATGACGTGACAAGAAATCCTTTCAAAAGGTTTCTTGAGAAATCCCTCATGCAACAGAGGAATGAGATGATGGATAGTTTCACACAAATCCTTTGGCGGATACCAATAGGCAACACATATTCCTCGAGTGGAAGAACTTCCCCCTTGAAGGTACCAATAAACTTAGATATTCCTATATTTGAAGGTCATATAGATGCATATGTTATAGACAAGTGGTTGAATCTACTAGAAGGGTATTTTATTTCCATAACTTTTTGAATAGAGAAAATATTACTTTTGTGCTCCTCAAAGTCATTCCCCATGTCAAAGATTCATGGGAAACTTTTTATGAGAAAAAGGAAATAGAGGAAACTTCATTATTTATAGTCACGAACACCTGGGAATCCTTTAGAGATTATATTAAGGAACAATACTACCCTGTCGTAATTTATGACGGCTTGTATACCAAATGGACCACACTGCAACAAGAAAGAGACCAAGCAGTGCTAGAGTTCAAAAATATCTTCCATACCTTGCAAACCAAGATGGGTATCAAAGATTCAGAGCAACATCTAGTGCTTGGGTCTTGTAGTGCTCTACATAGACACGTACAAACTGAAATGGAATTTTTTTACATCTCGGCCTTGGGCATGGCCTACTGGTATGTTGTCAAAATCAAGCATAAGATAAAACAAAAGATGAAAACATTTGGGCCTAGGACCCCCTCATAGAAAAATCCAGGAAAGAGCATCCCCAACCCACATAACAAATGACAGAGAAAATATGGACAACAGAAATAAAACCATTCCAAGCTGCAAGCAAAGAAGGACACCGAAAAGACAAAGAAATATATCGAGAAGTGGTGCAACTTCCATAAGATCCCTTGGCATAACATTGTTGATTATTGCTCAAAGTAGTCGTTGGTGGATGAGGTGATATCCTATGAATCAGATGCAGGTTTTGACTCTGAGTCAGAACCAGAAATGGGAAGACAGATCATTAACGTGGAACCTAATTCGAACCTAATTCCACCATTGCTACCATCAAGCTCGAGCATGGTGAACCAGACGAGCCAGAAGAAGTTGAGCACCTATTTCATTCACAGATGTGGGTGAAAGGCACCCCGCTACACTTCATCGTTGATAGTGGTATTTAGAATAACCTCATCTTAGCAGAGTCTTCAAGCGGTTGGCCCTTCCGACAACACTGCAGCCACAACCCTACACCATTGGATGGATCCACCAAAGAAGCGATCTTTACATCAGCCAATAATCTTGATTGTCGTATAACATGAAGCCCTTCAAAGATGAGGTATTGTGTTATGTTGCTCCTCTCGAAGTTTGTAATGTTGATTTGGGCCAACCTTATTTATGGAAACATCATGTTGTATATGAGTCTAGGTATAATGGTGTTATTATTAATTTGAATAGGAAATTGTACAAGATACCTGAGGCAGTCCCTCCTAGTGTTATTTCCTTGATCTCTACCAAGAAATGTAGGAAGGTCATCTCTTAGACTGGGAAATTTTTCTTCTTCTTGATTCGCTCTCAGAGTGAGAAAAATATCATATCCACATCCAGGGTCTCTGCGACCGATCTCTCCACACAACATAAGCAAGTGGATAAGGTCATGGAATAATACTCAGATATCTTCTCTTCTTCTACCAGGGTACATCGACACTGCTAGGTCAAGCATCCCATCGATATGACCCAAGGCACACTACTACCCAATGGGCCAGTATACCTTCACTCTCTGTTATAAAACAATGAGATAAAGAGGAAGATCAAAGAACTGCTCCACAAGGGGCACATCCATCCCATCTCATTTCGTTTTGGGATCCCAATCATTTCGGTGCAGAAGAAAGACGGGACCTGACACCTCTTCATTGATTACCTGGCCCTAAATAAAATCACTACTGAAATCGGTACCTGATTCCTCGAATCGATGACATCCTTGATCAGCTCATAGGGGAAAAATACTTCAGTAAGATTGACCTGAAGTTTGGCTACCACCAAATCCCAATAGAACAAACAAATGTATGGAACACTACCTTCAAGTCAAAATAAGGTCTTTTTGAATGGTTGGTCATGCCCTTTGGTTTGAAAAATACTCCAACAAACTTTATGAGGATTATGGACGATAAACTATGACCTTTAACCAATATTTTTGTAGTGGTGTATCTGGATGACATCGTCATCTACAATAAGACTTGGCCAGAACACTTGCAACATATTCAGTAGGTTCTGCACACCCTCCAGCAACACAAACTACATGCAAACTTGGAAAAATGCTCCTTAGGCATGGACAGAGTCCATTACTTAGGCTACATCATTGATCAACATGGTGTGCATGTTGATCCAACCAAGATCTAGGTCATCCATGACTGGTGTTTATGGATAAATTCGTGAGTGCGGACACAAACCAATCTCCCCAGATCCACCTGGATCTGGAACAAACCATGACAGAATACTACTCTTTCCCTAGATCTAAATATTGAATGAACTAAGAGAAATGGATAGTGTTCATACCTTATAAACGCTCTCCTTTAATCTCTGTTGTTCCTTGCTCTGCTCCGATGCTCTTGTGTCGTCCAATCACAACAACAACACAAACCAATCACAGCAAAGGGATTAATATATTCAATATCTAAACTATACATGTGATCAAGGAATCATGTAATAAGATGAAATCATCATTATGGGAAAGGGACATATTCATATATTATATTAACTGAAAGAG
>CBVK0100387625.1:0-10140 GCA_900067695.1 Picea abies | reverse complement strand
AGATCTACTTATTGCATGCAAATGGAGGAAACCAAAGAAATTTTGAAATTTATGAAAGAGAGAAAGCACAATCTTGATAGCTTGGAACCCTCGGGCAATGGGGTCTCCTTGTGAAAAGAGGAGGGAATTATGTCTTCAAGATCTTGGAAATATGGTAGATGCAAACAAGCTCATCCAATTCTCCAAGCTAATGAGATCTTGTATGCTTCACAAAACTTGCAAGAGATTGTTAAACTTTTTCTGTTACCTACAAGAGAAACTCAATGGCATATTAGTTAAACAAAACGTGCAATGCACATTAAATCTCTAATATAGATAGACAATAGGATTAGAAATGCAAACAATCTTAATAATCCTATCCTAATGAATAATAATATCCATACAAAGGCCAGCCTTAACAATTCAAATAAACAAGTAATTGAAACAATATCACCTCATAGAAATTTTGCACATGACAATCATCCACACACTAGCCAAGCCACCATTGACCTCCAAAGCCTTTTATTCCAATAGAAAAATGATAGTACAACAATATTACCACAAGCAAAGCCAAACTCCCATTTGCTAACAATGGAGGAGTGAGCTTGCTTTTATAGCAAAGTGGGAACCAATTCCAATGAAGAGGGGCACACTACATGGAGAGGGAGGGCACACCACTTGTTGAGAAAATGCTTGACATCTGTGAGAGATGGGCTTCCACCTCTCCAAAGCTCTAATAGATCGCCACTTGTGAGCAAAGAAGAGAGAAGAGGGGCGCCACCCCCTCTCTTAGAATGCACCACCTCTCCTCAAGAGGGGCACACCTCTCCCTTGAAAATCTCACTATGTGAGTGTGGGCTGCCACATAACTCCAACAAACTTCCAATCAAGTTGCCCTCATATGCCACATACTCCTAGTGAGGCTTAGTTGACTCAAAACTTGTCCCCGACATGTTTCCAAAATTTTAGCAATGCTGATTTTTTTGTCTTCTTATGTTTTTACTTGACTTTTGTGATTAAAATTAATTTTAAGTGATTAAAAATCACTATTTTCACTCTCAAAGTAGGTACATAGGTAAAGTGGGTATTCTGAGTGTAAAATGAATTCCCCCAAGGCATATAATACCTCCTAGTACCACTTATTTAACTTAGACATTATTTACTTAAAATATCTCGTTTTGTGGGAAATTTTTTATTAATTGAAAAATTAAAAAATCCTAAGGGGGACTTAGTGCAATTTCCATATGACTCAAAAATGATGATTAGCATGCTAATATACATTAGACACTAGACTTAAATAACCTTACTAAGGCCTAACCATCTGTACATACTCCAGCTTTGGAGGAAATGAGCGAAAACACTCAAAAATTATAACTCCCTTAAAAACTTTCAAGCAAGAAATAATTAATAAGTAGAAAAAATACTTTAGTGTAATGTACTCATGATTAAGTCTTAGGAGGCTAAGCCTTTTACAAGTTCATCATGCTAAATTCATCTTATTACAATTCCCCAAGGGGGACATGGAAATGCAGTATAGAGACTGTCTCTCCCAAGGGGGACATGGAAATGCAGTATAGAGAAGAAGAAAAAGAAAGGTGGCCATATTGGCCCGTTGGACTTTTGAACTCTGATTTTGAACAATTCCTTGTTCAATCTTGGGAGGCTCAACTGCAAGTTCATCCTAGTGCAACTTGGTGGGTAACAGGATCTAAAATTCTACTTTCTCCATATGAAATCCAATGAGGTTGGAACCACTCTCAGACATACTGAAACAATTATTGGTAATGTTAAAAATTTAAGTAAAAGGATGAAAATGAAAGCTGACATTCTCCTTTATCTTTGATTTTCATCCTTTTACTTTAAGAATTTAATATTACCATTACTTACTAGGGTATGTATCTCATGAGATGAAGCATGGGAAATGAAAACAATAGATTTCTCGTTGCTTGCTTGATGGAAAATAATCATAGTATCCTCACAACTCAATCCCCTAACTTACTTTTGCAAAAGGAGGGTTAAATGACCAAGAATTTGGCTATTAGATGATATTGATGTAGACAAAGCGATAATTTCCAAATTATTGCAATAGTTACCTTAATTATCGCAATAGTTTCAATTTATCCTAATAAATTCAAAATTTCAAATTATCACGATTATTACTGGCGATATTATTGCGATATGTGCAACACTACCTCAAAGGCATATGTGATGTTGTAAGAAGTCCTTTAATTGGTCCAACTAGATTTCTAGAGCTATGAATCTTCATTATTTACACATGTAAGCCTTTAAGTGGGAGCTTTGCTTAGAGTTGTTAGAAAAATGGATGTGCTCGTTTAACCATAGACAATATAGCAATATTGTCACCCAACCATAGGCACAAAGGCCACCCCCGAGCACCTTAACCTTGACAGATAGAATAATTCTGGTAGCTGACCAATAGCCAACCAAGGCTAGTGCACCAAGCAAGGATAACCAAAGATCAAGAAGAAAGTCCAAACCGATAACCTAAGACAAGATCACTACTGCAGCAGTTGTAGTTCTCCTTCTCTCATGCACACTTCTTGTCCTTATCCAGTCGTGAGTGAGTGAGTGACAAATGAGCTCTAGCACCCTCTATTTATACTGCTCCTTCTTAACTGACTGGGCCGACTTCTCTTCCTGGGGGATAATAGCTGAATATTAATTATTCTATTAAGTTGACTTGTCTTCTAGGGTTATTATCCAAGGCTTTAGGGTTTCTCTTGCTTCCCAGAATATTCTAGTCTCATCAAAGGTTACAAGTGGAGGTTAATACCTCCCGCAACTACCATAATATCAACACTCCCTCCTAGCTAGGGAGGTATTAAAAGCAATGGTCTTGAGCACAAACAAACCATTCAATCGGTAGCATCATCATAGCCACACAAGCTATCTCATGATCAAATGACGAGCACCATCATCACTATCCAACTAGATAGTCTCCATGGCAATCAGAACAATGCCATCCAATAGAACACAACTGTGTCTATTCATAGTAGTATACAAATACTATCCAATGGTACACAACCACTCTCAGTAGCACACTGCTACTGACCAGTGACAAACAGTCACTATCAGTGGATCACATCCACCACAGTAGCATATAACTATTGTCCAAAGACATACAATCTCTACAACAATCATATCATCTGATATCTGTCTACATAAACAATATCATGATACAAACTGATTCATTTGGGCCATTCTTCCACTCACATCTGTGAGATATGGAAGAGCATCTTCCCTTAGAAAGTAAAACATCAGCCATGGGCTATCTGGACTATTCTTCCCAAGCATAGAAGAATAATTGTCCCTGATTTTTGAGCCTAGACCATTCACCTAACTAGGCCATTCCTCTGGCACTAATCATAGTGCAACCTGGAGAGAATGAGTCTTCTCTAGGGAATGTCTGTCCCTGATTCTTGAGCCTAGACCATTCACCTAACTGGTCCATTCCTCCGACACTAATCATAGTGCAACCCGGAGAGAATGATTATGCCCCTAGGGAATGCCTGTCCCTGAATTTCGAGCTTGGACCATTCACCTAACTGGGCCATTCCTCCGGCACTAATCATAGTGCAAACTGGAGAGAATGATTATGCCCTAAGGAATGACTGTCCGGACCATTTCCTAAGGAAATGACTATCCTGCTCCAACCTCCAAAACGGACCATTCTTCGGAACTGCTCACAATTGTGAACTTCGAAAGAATGACTGCTCGATGAGGCGGACCATTCTACTTGACCACTACTTAGAGTGACTGCCAAGAAGAATGACTGTCCTAGACCATTCCCCCACACTGGCCACAAGGGGAATCACTATCTATGGTACATCAACAATCTATCGGACCACTTTCATTACGAAAATGACTTTCCGATCTAGACCATTTTCCGAAGTGGAAAATGCCTATCTGTTAGAAATCTCGAACCACTTTCCAGACTGGAAAGGAACTGCCCAACCTGGACCATTTTCCAGTTTTTCCAAACTGGAAAATGACTACCCATGAATCAATAGTATATATCAGTGCTCCTTCCCAACCTCGGGAGCCATCTCTTCCCTTTCAGCTAAGGGAGTTATCTCCACGAGCCCCTTCTTGTACCTTATGTACGCAAACTTTATCCTGGAAAAAGGCTTTGTCAAAATATCATCTATGGAGATATACTAGAGTTTCACTTCTCCCTCTTGGACTTTATCAGGAATAAGTAGTATTTGATCTCAATATGTTTCGACCGGTCATGAAACACTGGGTGTTTTGATAGCCTCATACAACTTTGATTGTCACAGTATATTACGATCGAATCTGGTGCTTGATCAAATAATCCAGAAATCAACTTGCTAAGCCATATTGCCTCGGTACATGCCTCACATGCTGCAATATATTTTTCTTTTGTTGTGCTGAGTGTGAGAATTTTTTTTCCTGCTGGCCCATGATATCATAGCAGAGCCCAAACTAAAACACATCCCTGAAGTACTCCTTTTGTCTTCTGCACTACCTGCCCAATCTGAATCTGTGAATCCATGAAGTTGTATATCACTGGATGAGGTGTATCTTAAACCATAATTTAGCGTCCCACGAATATATCTTAGAACATGCTTTGCAACTATCCAGTGCTCATGTTTGGGTTCCACCTGGAACTGGCTTAAAGTGTTTACAGCAAAGCAAATATCTGGTCGAGTATTCACTAGATACATCAACAACCCAATCAATTGTCGATATAGGGATAGGTCTACTAGATCAGAATCAGAGTCTCTTACTTTTCTTATATATGTGGTCATAAGAGTGGCCATGGATTTGCAATCCATTATTCCAAATTTCTGAAGAATCTTCTCTGCATACTTTCCTTGTCCAAGAAAGATTTCACCATGCTTCTGCCATACTTCTAGTCCCAAGTAATAGTGCATGAGACCAATATCTTTCATATCGAATTCAGAAGCTAATTCCTTCTTACATTGGGTGATGAGAGACTATGCACTTGTTAAGAATAAATCGTCGACATACAGTAGTAGAATCACAGGTGCATTGTTCACAACCTTGTAGTAGAGATTTGGATCTGCATGACTCTTAGAGAAACCAAGTCTTATCAAGTAACTTTCAATTCTGGCATACCAAGCTCTTGGAGATTTCTTGAGTCCATACAGGGCTTTCTTTAATCTGCAAACATGAGTGTCTTTGGAATGTACCTCAAAACCTTGAAGTTGTTTAATGTATACTTCTTCTTCAATTTCTCCATTGAGAAAAGTTGTCTTTACATCCATCTGATGTAGACTCCATCCCATGGAAGTAGCAAGAGACATAATGGCTCTAATAGAAGTATATTTGGCAACAGAAGAAAAGGTTTCGTCATAATCTTCTCCCTCTTTTTGGGAGAACCCTCTAGCTACAAACCTTGCCTTGTATTTGTCCACGCTTCTGTCTATTGCATGTTTGATCTTATAGAGTCCCCATTTTGAAGTTACCACTGATTTTTCCTTGGGTCTAGGCACGATTTCCCACACGTCATTTTTCATGATAGACTGGTATTCTTCTATCATGGCTTCTTTCCACTGTTTCTTTTGAGTTGCTTCTTCAAATGTGGTGGGTTCTTCATTTATAAGTTTTTTTATACAGGCTGCATAGTTGGAGAATCTTTTGGGCTTCTTGCTTTCTCTGAAAGTGCCACTTGGAGCTTTGAGTCTTTCTGCTTCTTGTAGAGTAGATTCAATCCAAGCTGGACGTTTTCTAGTTTTGGGTACAATGACTGATTCAATAGGTTCACATGGTTGCATCGGATGATCAAGTTGTTCTGGTTCATCATTCCGACTTTCTGGAAGACATGTGCTTTCTTCTTTAGTTTCTTCATATTCTTCTTCTTCCATGGATTCTTCTATAGATTTCTTGAAAGCCATTTTCTCATTGAAGGTTACGTCTCTGTTGACTTCAATCTTATGTTGTTTTGGAATATAGATTTTGTAGGCTTTGGATGATTCACTATATCCAACAAATATGCCCTTCTTTCCCGAGGGTTCTAGTTTCTTCCTTTTATCCTTGGGGATATGAATGTAAACAAGGCACCCAAAGATTCTTAAGTGTTCCACATTGAGTTTCTTTCTTGAGAAGGCTTCCTCTAGAGTCATATCCTTTAATATGCGGTGGGAACTTCTGTTATGAATATATATTGTTGTCATGGCTGCTTCTCCCCATAAATACATGGATAAACCTTGATCATTCATTAGTGCCTTCACGATTTCCTCAATGGATCTATTCTTCCTTTCTGCTACACCATTTTGTTGAGGATTATGAGGAACGATTAGCTCCCTCCTAATCCCTGTTGATTTGTAAAAGGCAACAAATTCCTTGGATGTGTATTCTCCTCCGTTATCTGTTCTCAAAGTCTTGATTTTCTTGCTTGTGAGGTTTTCTATTTCTTCTTTGAATTCTTGAAACTTGCTCAAAAACTTCATCCTTTGTCTTCAAGAGATATAACCAAGTATTTCTTGAGTAATCATCTATGAAGGTTACATAATAAAGAGAACCTCCTAGAGATTTCACTGGCATCAGACCGCAAACATCTGAATGTATTAGATATAAGATTTCCTTAGATCTATTATTGCTACTTGAGAATGGCTTCTTAACATTTTTACCAAGTGCACATCCTCTGCAAATTCCTTCATGTGTAGATTGTAGTTCTGGTATTCCTTCAACAATTTTCTCGAGAAAAGGTAATGCTTGATAGTATGAGCATACCTTCTATGCCAAAGTTCATTGGGATTGACTTCATCGTGTACAAGTAGTCTGTATAATCTGCCTTCACGAGTTCCAATAACTCTAGCATTCTCTACGCTGGAGTCTCTAGACCAAGATAGTACTTCACCATCTACAAAGGCTATTCTATTTCCTTTGTTTCTAGGAAAGATATAGATACAAGATTCTTTTCTAAACCAGTTACATATAAGACATTACTCGAATGAACATTGTTACTTGATTTCAATTTGATGGAGCCTTGACCAATTCCTTTGACTGGATAGGTGTTCTTGTCTCCAAGTTCTACTTGTCATATGCCTGGAAGCTCCACTGTCAATTATCCACATGTCATCTTCAAGAGTTCCTGTAAGAGCTAAATAATGTAGATGATCTGTCTTTTCATTCATGATTTTTGTTGACTGATAGCTGGTCAAACTTTGACTTTGACCCAAAATCTCAACCTTGACGTTTTTGCCTTCTGAGAGTGCCAATAGGTGCACTGGACTAAGGTGCACTAGAATATCCTCTCCTTGAGTAAAGTGTTTCATCATAAGGTGTTGGGCAAGAGGTTTTAGGGTTTGCAGTTGCAACTGCTAGTAACCCTAGCGATCGTGCTTCAGTAACTGCACCTGCTAGAAACCCTAGTGGCAGTTCTTCAACAAGCTTGATAATATTATGGCTCAGCTTCCTTCCAGTGGTTAAACTGACTAAAGGAGGTGTGGGCCCATAACCTGTTAGAAAAATGGGTGTGCTCGTTTAACCATAGACAATATAGCAATATTGTCACCCAACCATAGGCACAAATGCCACCCCCAAGCACCTTAACCTTGACAGATAGAATAATTTTGGTATCAGACCAATAGCCAACCAAGGCTAGCGCACCAAGCAAGGATAATCAAAGACCAAGCAGAAAGTCCAAACCGATAACCCAAGACAAGATCACTACTGTTGTAGTTGCAGTTCTCCTTCACTCATGCACACTTCTTGTCCTTATGCAGTTGTGAGTGAGTGAGTGACAAATGAGCTCTAGCGCCCTCTATTTATACTACTCCTTAACTGACTGGGTTGACTTCTCTTTCTGGGGGCTATTAACTCAATATTAATTATTCTATTAAGCCAACTTGTCTTCTAGGGTTATTATCCAAGGCTTTAGGGTTTCTCTTGCTTCCCAGGATATTCTAGTCTCGTCAAAGGTTACAAGTGGAGGTTAATACCTCCTGCAACTACCATAATATCAACAAAAGTTACCACCTCAATACTTTATTCATTACCCCTTTTTGTATTTTTTCTTTGATTTCTTAGTCTTTTCTTTAGATTTGTATTTTTTAGCATAGGACTTAGGGGTTGGGCCTTTTTAATGAGGTGGCATAACTGTAGCTTCATTATTTTTTTTATTTTTTTTACTTTCATGCTCTTCACCTCTAGCCTTTTTGGCTTTATTTGACTTAGGCTTTACATTAATCTTCAATTTGTTCAACTAGACTTTGTTGGATGACATATGACAAGTCAAACATAAGTGGGGATAATATATTTTTTATGAATGAGATGGAATTGAACGGAAAATATGGAAAGTGTTAGGTATGGTTAGGATTTGAAGTATGCTAACTTAACTAGATCACTAGTTGTACTATTTGACCTAAGTCATGATGACACTTATCTAAGGACAATTATGTACCCCCATGGCATAACGAGACAAAGTATTAAAATCTATATCATTAAGAAGTGTTTTTTGATCAAACCAATGTTTATTAAGTTCACGACTAGGTAAGAAACCATCACACCATGTCTACGCAAGAAACCCAAATGTGAGATCATAGCACATCGACTAAATAAAGATCATGCATGAAGTACCATCTGTGAGTGCACATAATATCTGAGGTGTAAGGCATAGGAGTTGATATACCATGGCAGAGTCCTCTGAAAGAACTCATGAGGAATGTGAGGTTAGATCGTCATGTCTCTAATGTAAGAATTGGAAGAACAAGTTTGAATAAGAAGATATGAGCAGGAGAGCTCATCCAAGAAACAACATTGCACCCTTGAGAGGGTGGTCTGGAAGTAGTTTCTCTTGAGGGGGTAATAGGCCAGATGGCATAGATTGAATGGATATGGTGAAGCAATGGTTGTCAATTAGGTTTAGCTAGATGGTTGGGAGGAATGATTGTTATCCTCCCCACCCAAGTTCAATTCTCTTAAGTGACATGTTAAGCTCTTAACGAATATATTATTTTATTGGCTTTGAGCCTTGTTGTTGACTGGCCTTGTGCCCCGAAGATTCTAGGGTTTACCCTGGGTACCATCCTTGAAATGAGGGGAAGTACTCGAGGGTTTTCCATGGGATTTGTAACCTTGAAAAAAATGGTGAAGCCAGGGTTCCACCCAATTCTCCTTAGCAAAATGGAAGGCCATATAATGGACGAGCAATGAGCTTCTCCTCACATAGGGCCTTTGTTGGTTACCGACATGCCAATTATTCTCCTCTATGTATTTCTCGGATTCAAGCCTACATTAGAACTCAACCTAAAATATTTTTTGAAATTATCTCCCAATTCATTCAATTAATTTGAGAAGGTGTCTCCCCTTTTTAGACCTTCCAAGTTTGGAGCATTAGCACACATGGGGTAAAGGTCCATTCTAGTGAGACCATAGGGCAGTGCCAAAAGTGGCTCTTTGCAATGTAGTACTGCTATGCAAACCATGGAACAATGATGAGGTCACATTGATTGTATCAAATAAGAGTAGATTTAAGCTTACTAGAGTGCTAAGCAAACATGTTTCTAAAATTTTCTTGCCAAAGGTTACATTTTCTATGTTGGCACATGTCAAATGGAAATTCTTCAAATGATGCTAGTTTTTCCTAATTGGAGGTAGAAAGAACATTGAGGTGTGATCAAATAATGTGGGGAAAGTTGTGAATGATTACTATGAACGATTAGGCTCTTGAGGGTTTGATCTCAAAGAATACAATCCAAGAGGGTTTTAAGACCTCATAATGGATACTTAAAGATCAAATGTAGAGTAATAAAGTGTGTAAAGGATCTAAATGTCCCAATTAATCAAGGGTTTTAAGAACTAAGTTAAGTATTGTGTGAGGACTCAATCTCGGATGTGGGTCCTAAAGAATCCTACAAGATGCTATAACATGATGTTTTGGGGCCAATTGGTGATTCCAACATCAATTAAATGTTTGACTCTATAGGATGAAGGACTTATGTATATTGTATCTTGAACTAAGTTGCACGAAACTTAGAAACAAGTATGGTTTTTGAAAGTGGGGTGACGTGGAAACGTGATCCCAAAAATCTTAGAAAATTAAAGGACAACAAATTTAAAAATATAAAAATAAATTGAAAAACAATATTTTTTTAAATAGCAAATTATCAAGATAAATAACAATAGTAAACAATGAACATAGTCAACAAC
>CBVK0100387621.1:0-11115 GCA_900067695.1 Picea abies | reverse complement strand
GAAGATGCTTTTAAATCAAAATTTGAGAGAAAGAAAATGGGAAAATTGGCTCTCAAAAATTCAAGAACATGACATTGAAATCAAATATTTAAAGGTAGTCAAACGACAAGGTTTATGTAAACTCATTGCAAACAATGATTCTTTGGATGGAATGATTTCAATTTTAGTAGAAGAACCCATGGCAGATTCAAAATGGTATAGAGATAGTTTATTTTATTTGAGGTATGGACAATTCCCAGTCACCATGAACCCAAAAGAGAGGACATTGAAGATGAAATCGAGTCAATATGTGATGATTGATTATATATTGTTCAGAAGGAACTATGATGGTATAGTGTTGAGATGTGTTAATGAAAGGAAAGATCAAGAATTGATGAAAGAATTCCATGAAGGAATATGTGGTGGACATTTTCTGCCTACCACCACCACCCATAAGATAATAAGAGTTGGGTTTTATTGGCCATCAATTTTTACAGACTCATATGCCACAATAAGGAAGTGTGTATCTTGCCAACAATTTTCAAGGAAAATGAAGAGATTTGCAATGCCATTACGGTCTATATATGTAGAAAAAACATTTTCCCAATGGGGACTTGATGTCGTTGGGACAATAAACTCAAAGTCAAGCAAGGGAAATATATATATTCTCACTGCTACATATTATTTTATAAAGTGGCTAGAAACAGTGGCATTAAAAAAGGTTGATTCTGAAGAGTTGATTAAGTTTCTCAAAAATAATATTTTTTCAAGATTCGATGTCCCAGAAAAATTCATCAGTGATAATGGGTCAATTTTCATTTGTTCAAAATTTACAGAATTTTGTGGAGAGTATGGAATTGTTATGGGGAATTCATCAAAATATTATCCATAAGGTAATGGTCTTACAAAATCCACCAATAAGATGATCATTAAGATATTGAAGAAATTTTTTGATAAGAACCAAAGGAATTGGTATTTAAAATTGATTGATGCATTATGGGAAAGAAGAATGACCCCAAAGGACACCACTAGGATGTCTTTGTATACATTGGTTTATGGGAAAGAAGAAAAAATTCCAATTAGCCTTGAGTTGAATGCTATGACTTTTGTGGTCAATATAGAGGGTGTTGAATATTTTTCACCTATGCAATAGATGGTCAATCAGTTATTGAAATTAGAGGAAGAACGAAGTAAAGCCATGAACATAACTTCTCATAGACAACAAAGTGTTAAAAAATATTTCGACCAGAATACAACAGTAAATAATTTTCAGAGGGGTGAACTGGTGTTACTCTAGAATAAAGATAAGGATAAGCCATCAATACACACAAAATTTCAAGCACTCTGGATCGGACCGTATATCATTGAAAAAATACTCAGCTTTAATTCTTATATGCTCAAATATATGAAGGATAAAATGTTAATGTTTCCTGTTAATGGGAAACATTTGAAAGGATTCTTCACCTGAAATTTTCGCGTTTCCTTGTACGTAATTTTCTTTTCTTTTGTATATTCTTATTGTTGAATCCATAGCCCAATGGATGGAAGCACCTATCATGAAGATTCTGGATTCTTGAAAACCCACAGGGGTTTATCATCCCACAGTTGAAGCCAGTTGTTGAGATCAATTCCTTCTTTCGAAATTTCATTCCCCTTTCTTTTTTCCTGAATTTTTTTCCATTTATTTTCCCTCTTCTATAATTTCCCTTGTTTTCCTTTTCCTTTATTCCCTTATTATATCCCTTTATAGTTACCATACTTAGTCGTATTTTAGAAATCGACGGGTTCAAGGGTAGGAAGGTTCACGGGCCTTCATCCCCATCAATTTTCCTATGTCACTAGTCTAACCAACCGCCCTATTGTATTATACTTAGCCTTTTTTTTTTTAATTTTGCGGGTTCATGGAGTCGAGCTTTCATCCTCAAAATTTCACGATCCCCACTTTGCACCCAAAATTTTGTGATCCTCATTTTAACCATCATACTTGTTGCAGGTCTTGGGTCCCTAAAATCATTTTATTTCTCCTGCATGCAAGTCTGACTGACCACTTTTCTACACTTTAACTTATTTTGATCATCCACAACTACGATTTGGTGGGTTCCTGGGTTGGTGGGTTCATGAAAAAATTCATATTAAAAAATACTCTCATTCGTCCCCACCATTCTCGTGCTTTTTCCAATATGCATTGAATGTTGTTTAATGCTAACAACTAATTGTGTAGGATTCAAAGATATTGTCATTAATGGAGAAAGAATCGAGGAGATTATTCATTAAATTGCATTAATTTTCCATTTTCCAAAGGATTATATTATTGTCATCTCTCCAAAAATATTTATTTCAAGTTATTATTCAACTGAAAAATACTCCCATCAACCTAATGGCAGCAACATCTAGACAACAATTCTGGGGAGATACTTTGAATATTTTTTGTCGTGAAGACTAGAACTTTCAGTGGTCCATAGCATATTCGTATTACTCATCTCATCCTACACAAAAAGATGTAATCTGGGCATCAGAAATTTCCCACGCAGGGTGTGTTCCAAAGATATTTGACTACAAAGAACTTGTTGCATGGTGTGTTGAGAAGTACGTGTCGAGCTATATAATTATACAAATCCATGACCATTCCCCCATTTACATTTCACCGCAATTTTTTCACAAGATGTTGAAGCTCCCACATCCAACACTTACTTTCAAAGGAGAAGACTGCAAAGATTTTCAGAAGAAACATAACAGTGGCCTGGATCTCGTGCCTGAATATTTGGATAATCTTATGACTATTCCAGAAGATATAACCAGGATCCAGGTTGATTATTTAGAAAACCCTTTAGAGAGATTGTGTGGTTGTTCACTAGGTTGACAGGTAAAGAAAGCACTGCTACCATTTCTCACATGATTATATATTTTTTATATTTTACAATAAAAGAACAGGCTATCTTTGACTGGGGAAAATTGATTTCCATTGAAATTCCATCCCAGTTATCACACTACAAAAGGGACAAAAAATTCTTTATGGATTCCTATTTGGTATTTTCTATAGTGTATTGTTGTCAATTTCCAATCTTTACTATAAGTAAGAGGGTGAACTGTGAAATAGATCCAATTACCTTTTGGTATCAGGCATTGTGGAGACACAAGAATTCTCTATATTTTTACAAAGTTTACAATGATTTTGTCTCAGTCTTCAAAGGGTTGTTTTTTGGTAAAAATACCCCTAGGATATCTAACCAGGATATCAAATTCTTGGAGAAAAAGGGAATGATAGAACATATGTAAAATCATAGTGTCATCAGGATATTCTATTCCAAATAAAATCCCTCTATTCTTCCATATCATGTATCTAACAAATTGTTTATTACAAAAGTGGAAAGGAAATACAACTTTTGGCTACATTTTTTCCATGAAAAAAGGAAAAAACAATTTATCCCCTTCTTGTGGAAGATTGGAGATTTTATTTTCAGAAACATAAATAAAATTGACAAAATTGCAAGCCATTTCAATAATGTGAGCTTAAAATATGCTGAAAATATCAAGGGATTTGATCCTAATAAAATATTTTTGGAACACATGCTTTCGCTAGGATTCAATAACTCGTTCATCCAAACTAACTTGAATTCAAAAAAATAAGAAGAAGGTAACAACCAAAGTACTCTTGTATATGAGGTTGGTGACCTAGGAATAGTACTGGGCACTAATGAGTTGTATAAGAAAAAAGGAAAGGGTCCCAGTGAAAGGAGTGCCCAGTCTCCAATTGTTACTCCCAAAACTACCACATCCCAAAGCAATGCTCCAACGACTCATCCAGTTAGAAATTTTGCCAACCGTGGTTCAAGCAGTGGAGGAGAGAAGAATCCCCCCTTCCCCCCCAGGTAAAATTGGGAATTCACATAAGTTTCCTATAAGAAAGAAATAAAATATTTAATACAAGAGGAAGAAGACAACATTATAGAAAATGACATCCAAATATTTTCTCTGGATGACATGGAGCTGGAGGCGGATATTGAGAAATTATTTCTTGGGATGGAACAACCAGAAATTGTAACTCAACAAAAATTTTTATTGGAAGTTGTTGCAAATGATATTTTTAGTGAAGAGGAATCCTTCACTTTTCAAAGTGTTATTTTTTGTAAGGAGTCTAAAAAATTGATTG
This sequence comes from Picea abies, assembly GCA_900067695.1. Lineage (NCBI taxonomy): Eukaryota > Viridiplantae > Streptophyta > Pinopsida > Pinales > Pinaceae > Picea > Picea abies. Next base: position 6,986 of record CBVK0100387621.1, on the reverse strand, counting down.
TGGAAAGAGGTGATCAGAAAAATAAAAAAGGAAAATCTCGCTCAGAGGTTGACCTGAAAGACTTGTCATCGTCCCAAATATCTAAAATTCATAAGGAAATGGGTGATGCTCTTGACGATTCAATTGACAGGTTGGACGTTGAAAATGCCAAGATAAAAGAAAGGATCAAAGAGTTGGAGAATGTCTTAATGCCTCTTCCAATATTGGAAAATCTTTTTTCAATGGTCAAACCAACCACACCCACCATTAAGGTGAAAGGATCTTCAAGCCTACTTACAACGGCCAGGATTTATGTAGAAAAAAATATTAAGAAGAGAATGTCACTAATAACAGAAGCATGGGAGGTATCAAAACATATTGTTTCTTTTGGCTCAAGGGTACACTCCTTCCATGAATATCTGTAAGTTAATCTAAAGAATCAAGAAGGTTTATACACTGATGTTGTATTACCATTTGGAATTAAAGTCTCAAACATGATGGAACTGAGAAGAAGAGAGGAGGATTTTCCTTCCCCAAGTCGAATAAAACAACTAAATGCTTTTTGGAAGGGAAAGATTACAAATTTGAGTAACATTGTTCAAGCCTGCAGCGAAGCCATACTGAAAAGAGAAGAACTATTCAAGAGACTCACGAAGATAGATCTAGAAGGAGGTAACAACGAGGTACAAGATGCTAAATTAATTCTCAACTCAATGTTTCGAACAAAGCAACAATTTGACGAACAAGTTGAGATATTCAAAGGGTTATCAGTTGAAAACATTTATGGCATACTCGAATATAATGAAGGTGAAATAGACAATTGGCTAGTTGATTGTTCCGTGAAAGGTCAATATATTGAGGAAGCAGTACATAGTGTTTCTCTTGACTTAAGATACTTGGAAGGTGAATTATTCAACATTAAAATCAGGCATGAAATAAACGTCGCACCAATGAAAATTTATATTGAAGATTTGTTCAGAAAGGAAATCGACAATTAACCAAAGAAGGGAAAGAAACAGTTGAGATGGTTCCTATAACCGGCAATGAAGACAATAAAAGGACAGCATGAAGCAAGTGAAGACATGAGAGACCATCATAGTAAGCTCAGGTTGATCATATATTGTTTTCTTTATCAGTTTTTCATCCAGTTACTCTGCTTCCTTGACTAGAAAGGTTTAACCAAAATCAGATAACTTATCCATGTCTTCTTTCCAGGTCTTGCTACTCTGCCATTGTCCACCATCCTCTTTCTACAGCTTACTTCTTGTTCATATTTTATTTATGGTCCATGGGAGCCCCAATCCTAGTCCTAAGGACAAACACATTTAATTTCAAGGCTTTGTAACATGCTATATATTTTTCAGAAATCCCAAGAGAACTATTTCGAGATTAGTTTTGACTGTACTTTGTAACTCTGGGTTTTGAGTATAAAGTATTTGAGATTTATCTATCATTATCTTTATTGGAGCTCCCCATGTTTTTACTCTATTAAAGTTCTCTTATGCATGCAAACCATCTTATTTTATTTTATGTGATCATAAATCTTTAGTTTAACTATGATGGATGTGAGGAAATTTTGTCTATATTTTTCAAGTGTATGAAGTGTGTGGTTCCTGGTCATTTATCAGGAACTCTCTTTAAAAAACAAAACATTTTCTTTCTTGTTATTTTTCTTGCAATCTTTATATTTCTTTGATTATCACGATGAACTTCTGCAAAGTCCTATATTCTAAAAATATAGAGTTCCAAGAAAATATTAAAAAGAGGAGTACAACCTCTATAAAAATGTAGGGGGATTTGCATCCCCATGAGGTTTTTTTTCGGTCCTAATGGATTCAAGCGTCAACAGGCTTCTAGATAATTCATGAGGGCTTTCCAACTTCACTAAGCCATATATCTTTAACTGTGATGAACTACGTCATGTTCCACATATCACCGGAAATGGAATGACATGTACTATCCATATAGAATAGTATTTCTTAAAAATTCATTGATCTCCATTACATTATTCCTTAAGAAAACATAGGATACTTATCCATACCTTTGGGGCTACTGAAATATGATAATGGACTTGCTTCAAGGGTTAACATCAATGACAACCAACCCAATTAATCACAAATATGGTGTGGTGAGAATCAAGGAGAGAAACATTGAGGGATTTCAGAGAAGATATCGAAGAATATTGGGTACAAGTTTCAAATCCTGATTCATTACAGGTATGGAGTTATACTTGTTGGAAGTTAGGGTTTGTGACTAATCCAGAAACTAGTCCCAAACATGTGTTCGAGATAAAACAGTTATATCAGAAGCTTGGAAGGTCCAAATTGAATTCCATTTGTTGCATTAGAAGGAAAACAAATCCTAATATCTGAGGTCCAAGTTTCAAAATCAAAAATCGAAAATTGAGTTTGTGGCGAATCTTACAAGTTTGCATATTTGAGGTACAGTTCTGAACAATTTTTTATGCAGATTTAAGAAGTGATTTTGGGATTGTATTTGAAGGTTGATTTAATATTATATCATCATTTAAAATAATCTAAGGGGATTGGTGTCTCCTTCCAGTAGGTGCTGGAAAACACAGGGAATGGGTGCTTCCTTTAAGTTGGTGCTTGTAAAATCTTGAAACTACTTAAGAAAATATTTCATGGTTTTCTCCGAGTTGGGTTTCCACGTAAAAATTTGTGTGCAATGTGTATGAGTTTATGTGATGATGAATGACATGATTAATGGTTAATTTTTATGTAGTGCTTGAAGGTTAAAATTGTTTAAATAAATATATATTGATTCACTCCCCTTCTTAGTATTCTTGAATATTATAACAGGATTCCCTTGTGAAATTTACAAGGCACTATGCTAAGGTTATTACCTCAAGTAATCTAATATTCTCTTTTATTATTCTTGTAAAGGGGCCTCTTAATAGTTCAAGGAAATAATCAAGGATTCTTAAATACGTTTTTTCAAACTTACGGAATTATTCACAATTTGTTCCAATGGCTATTGAGCACTTTGTTTCTCTTTCTTACTTATTTAGAACCTAGAAGGGTCGCATGCAAAATCCTTCAATAGAAGGAGACTTTTGAAGTATGTTGATGGGTAAGACTAGAACCAATAACCACTTGGTTGCTAGATTTTATAGCTTTTTTAAGATGGACATCTTACAAGTATACAAATAATCCCTTCAAAATGGCTCCCTAGGTGCATGGATTAACCAAGGTTTCATTAACTTGATTCCTAAGGTAGGGGAACTAGAGTTGATAACTAGTTAAAGGCCCATCAATATACTTAACATGCCCCATAAAATATTAACCATGGCATTAGCCCTATGCATCAAACATATTCTCCTTAAGATCATATTCCTAAAATAAATAAGGTTTATCCGGGGAAAACATATCTTGGATAATGTAATCGCAATTTGGAAGGCGTGGAATGGGCCTAATCTTTTGGCATTGACACCTTATTCATCCTAACTAACTGAAAGAAAACATATGACTGATTTGAATATAATTCCATCCTTGTGGTGATCAAAGTATAGGGTTTGGTCCCAATATCATTAATAGTGTAGAAAACTTGTTTGTAAATCTGTCAATTTGTCTATGTGATGAAGCAAGTATGTATCTAGTGTGAATGATTCAGTCAAATAGACAAGGTTGTTCCATATCATCAACCTTGTATGTCATGGCTATGAAAGACCTTAACTTTAAACTATGTTCCAAAGTCAACTTCAGCGTAATATGTGGAATCCCTCTATTGGAACCAAAGGTCGGGCAGTTGGTCAATGGGAATTTTGTTGATGAATCCTTCCTAATGATTCTTAAGAACCAAATTTCTTAGGTTCATACAATGGAGTGTTTGGACACTTTCTGTGTAGTCTCAAGGTTAAATTTTCAATTGATCCAGCAAGATCTTTTCAATGATTATGGTTGAGTTTTAAACTTGCATGAATAATTTAACCATTTGAGAATTTAATGAAAGAATGAGGAAAGAAGATGATTATTTCAGTCAAATACACATATGCAGATCTGAAAAGAATAATGAACATCAAACCATAAGAACGCAGGTTGATAACGGAGTTCGGCACAATGGTTGCCTACGTCTCCGGGCCTTTTTCCTTGTGGGGGAGGCTTCTTTATTTCTGCTCAAGTGCTCAAAATTACATCTCAGCAATGCCAAAAGGCTACAAGACTGATCTGGTCTTGTTGTCCCAGATCTCAAGAACCCTGCAAAAGAAACGACATGCAAAACTGATGCTCCAAGCTCCCAGAAACGATCTGACAGCGTCTCCACCTCAAAGGCTTCCCTGCATCAAACTGACATTGGCTTGGCTTTCCTCCAGCATAACTCTGCTCTGAATGACTGTCCTTGGCCTCAAACAAGCCTGGTTTATATAGCAATGAAGTTGGTTTCACATCCCCAACTTCCTCCAAGAATCTGGCCTCCAAAAATGCCCAATATCCCCCAAAAATGGAGTAAATCTGCTTAATATAGGCATATTTAATTAAAAAAAACCAAACTTTAATGAAAAAAACCCACTTTGGCATTGTATTGGGCGCTAGGCCCCCAAATCCGCCCGCGCTCCTTTATTTGGTCGCATGGGTCGGCGTGTGGCCGAGCGCCCATGCGCTGGCCCTCTCCCACAGGCCCCGGCTCCTGGTTCCGTGGCGGATTGTACGTGACCCTGTGGCTAACTGTCTACCCGAGTGCCCGTAGTGGGATAGGACCCTGGTTTAATGGAACGGTTGTATGGCCGTTGGCAAATGCCCGCGTATTCCGTTTGCACACGTTGTATTGACTCCTGCACCCGTGGTTATGTGTGATGGTTATATGTGCCGAGGGCGGGGGCTAAGCCCCAGCCCTTTTTCCGCCCGGTCGAACTTTAATTCGATTTAAATAATATTTTGGCCATTAACCAAACAAGTCCTAACCACAGAGCGAGCGGTTAGCCCGACTCGGTCAGTTCTCAACCGGACGATAGGTCACCGGTTCGATCCCTGGCAACAACAAAACCATATTTTTATAACATAAAACCAACGAACCAATGATGGGGTACCACATGGCAGCCCAGGATTGGGCCACATGGCACCCTTACCAACCAACCGTTTCATGACACGTGTCAATCGGCGATTGGTCCACATCAAACTACTGTGTCAACCTACCGTACTGCCACGTATCACTGCCGTACTGCCACCTGTCAACCCACGTGTCTGCCCCGTCGGCGTTCCACGTCATCCGATGACGTCAGCCTGCGACGTGTCACCCTGTGAGTGGTGACACGTGTCACCTCAGTATTGGTCCGACCGTATGCCAAAAGTGCCAAATCCACCTGACACGTGTCGCGTCCTGGTGATGCCACGTGTCCTCCGTACGGTCTACCACGTGTCACCTTCTAAAGCCGCCACGTCAGATGTACAACCCTGCCATGTCAGTTGTACGGATGTGCCACGTGGACTGTACGGACTGTACAGTCATCCCCCTTTTTTGCCTGTTTGACTTTTCGGACAGAACGTGATATCTTCTTCATACGGACTCCGTTTGACGAAGTAAATATACCACCGGAATCAGGAATACGAGACGGACGCAATGGAACAGGTTTTGTCGCATTCCGGGCACTTTCATTTTTGAGCATTTTTCAAGCCCTATCAGGCTTCTGGATCCGTTTTCGGATCATCAATGGCCAAGACATGTTGTTATAAATAGTGTAAAAAAACCATGCTTAATTGGTTGGGGTTACAAAACTAGCCTTGGATCCAGCTGAGCCAAATATTTAACTTTATAGGAATCCCCTTTTCCTTTGAGGCTTTGCCTTGAGACATATCGAAGGTTTTAAAAATGATTAGAAACCCTATGTAAATTTGACTTGTTCTAGATGTTCCCAATTGTTGAGGAAAAGGTATGAGGAACCTTACTCAAGCATTTTCAGATCTTGTTGGGCTAAGGCAAGATAGTTCGGAATAATACCTGGGGTTTATAGCCTTAAAATAAAATAACAATCACTTAATCCATGGGTATTAAGTACGAGGGACCAAGGCTGGTTTTATATATATTATATGTAGCTATGCAAAAGAAATAAACTAAGCAGAAATTACATGAGTATGTACATGGATAAGAGACAAGGATAAAAGAAAAATCTAAACCAAATCATCAAAATACACATGTGAGACTGAAATCGGAAATCTGATTTTTATATTGATTTCATTATGAGATACAAAGTTGAATTCTCTTTACAAACCCCCGCGAGTGATCCGGGATATTTTCATCATGACTTCTAAATAATTGCATTAAATGAGCATAAATTAAAGTGCACCATTAAATAAGGAAAAGCTCAAAAATGAAGAGACACAAGCATCATATCTGAACACAAAAAACTTCATAACAGAGTTCGTCCCTGGTGGACTACGTCTTTGAGTCCTGCTCTCAAATGGGTAGGCTCTTTCATTAACTCAACAAAACAATTTGGTAAAATATATAAGTATACCTCATTATGAAATAAAGCTGCAGAAATAATGATCAGATCGGAAAACAAACAACACCACTAAATTTGTGGCGTCAAATTACCCAAAAATGATTGTCTCCACGCTTCAATCCGACTTTGGCACTCCCAGGCCCAAGAAGAATTTTGTCTTGATTTTCATGCCCTCTACAACCTTCAATAATGATTGTACTTGCATAGAAATGCATGCCCAGATGGTTGTATGTTCTGCACACCTCCCTCTGGTGACTAGGTGAATGCAACATTTAATAAATAGTTCAGGTGTTGGTTACTATGTAACACCCGTGACATGTTGGTTAGGGCGGATTCGTTAAGGCGTAAGTGTGGGAGGAGGTCTCGGGGTCAAACCACGTGGACTCCCCTTTTGGATTTGTATTTTTTATATGGCATATATATAATGTGAGAGTTCCACCAAGCTTAGTGGTGTCCCCAAAATCTTATCCAAACGATATAATTGTGGCTAGGGTTGGCGTGGTCCGCCAGATTTGTCGAACCCACCAACTATGTTTTTCCAAATTTT
>CBVK0100387620.1:0-10536 GCA_900067695.1 Picea abies | reverse complement strand
GGCCCAAGAAGAATTTTGTCTCAGTTTTCGTGCCCTCTGTAACCTGCAATAATGATTGTACTTGCATAGAAATGTGTGTCTAGATGGTCATATGATCCACGCACCTCCCCTTGGTGATTGGGAAAATGCAACATTTAATAATTAATTCGGGTGTTGGTTATTCTGTAACACCCATGCCTGTTGGTTAGGGCGGATTCATTAAGGCGTAAGTGTGGGAGGAGGTCTCAGGGTCAAACCCCACAAACTCCCATTTTGGCTTTGTATTTGTTATATGGTATATATATAATGTGACCATTCTACCAATTTTAGTGGTGTCTCCATAATTGTATCCAAACAATATAATTGTGGCTAGGGTTGGCGTGATCCGCCAATATGGTATATATATAATGTGACCATTCTACCAATTTTAGTGGTGTCTCCATAATTGTATCCAAACAATATAATTGTGGCTAGGGTTGGCGTGATCCGCCAAATTTGGCAGACCTGCCAACCATTTTTTTCCAAATTTTTGTTCACGAGATTGGGAATTTGCTGCCTGCCATGTGGCAACCTCTAATTGGGACATGTGGTGTCCCCTCACTGGAACATTCTTCCACCTTCCAAGTCATCATGCCACGTCAATACACCATGTCAGTGTATGGACTGTACAAATGCCATGTGGTAGGATCCAATTGGTCCACGGATCGGTCCAAAACTGGGTGCCACGCCTCACTGGAACATTCTTCCACCTTCCAAGTCATCATGCCACGTCAATACACCATGTCAGTGTATGGACTGTACAAATGCCATGTGGTAGGATCCAATTGGTCCACGGATCGGTCCAAAACTGGGTGCCACGTGGAATCCTATGGTGTTTCCATGTCATCATGTTGATGTCAGTATGTCACGTGTCACCTTAATTATCCTTCCACGTGTGTTTTACAGATTTTGACATCAGTAGTATGGATGTTGACTCATCCCCTGCTAACTGGTCTAGGTTGACCAAAATTTGATCGCAAATATCTTTCAATCCATAACTCTATTTGACGATCTGTTTGCGTCATTAGAAATAGTGTGACGTGCTATTCATGATCATGTCATTTTCACTGAGTTTTGGTAATTTTGAATTTTTTCCCTCTCTCTGTCTGTCGAGGCCATTCTAAGCGTCTTGAGTTGCCTTTGTAAGTTCTGAGTTGTTCTTAGCCTTCTCTGGATCCTTTTTGGATCAGTGAGGGTAGGGACCAAAGTCAGATTTAGAAGCCTCTAGTGGGAACCATACAAAAAGACTCTGACAACAAAAGAAAACTGAAGCTAAAGTCATATTTAGAAGCCTCTGATGGGAACCATACAAAAAGACTCTGACAACAAAAGAAAACTGAAGCTAAAGATCTGGATCAACTTGCCATAAAATGTTGTCACTTGACTCTGCAAAATATTCCTTATCAGTCATGAAATTTAATTCATAAATAAAAAAGAACACATAGACTGCCAAAGATAAATCATACATGTTTAAAGACAAGATGCTGAAACATATGATTCATTTTTTAATCTTGTTGCCTTCAATAAGACCATTTTGTCATCAAGATGGTTAAGCCTTTTAGTAAACTTGGAATGAATGAAGAATGGAAGTATCTCACAAGTCTAGATCAAACCTTATAGCATAAGTTCTTCTTCTATTTTCTCTTATTCCTTTGTCTCTTCATTCATTGATTTTTTATTCTTTGCCAATAAGTTATGGTAGTTCAACTACCTTTCTTTTGTTAGGATTAATTAACTTAACCACTTAGTTGAGACAAATAGTTAATATTATATAAATAAGGTTCTATTTAAATAATAACTAAATAGGTGGGTTCCCTTGTCACTCCAATTTTAATTTCTTTAATAATCACCAAAATATGAAGTATAATACCCCAAACATTTAATTCAAATATCCGCCTTGTAACTCCCATCCTCATATTAATAATCAAATATTTTAATATCTATAAAATAGAATATGAATATATCCCAAAAATAGAATTATATCCATGTTGTCCAAAATCATGTCTAAATATGTGTTTGTTGTCTAAAATACTTCAAAATAAAAAGACTATCCTCAAAATAAAATAGCATTAACAACATTAAAAACCATATTTCTTGCGAGAGGCATTTTGCCTCTTTTCACTGCTGCCCCCTTTTGATCTCATTTATGATTTATCATGTGCAACTTCCTTCAATTGATGGGAACCTTGTGGGTGTATTGAACTGATGACATGGGAACAATCATCTTTGAGATAAAGATGAGAAGACACAGATTCAGAGGAATCTTTGGATGACTTGGAGGGATTGGCCACTCCTTTTCCCTTATCTAGCTATGGCTTGGGAACATCAGTTTTTATCCTTTTGCTAGCATGAAAGGATTGTACTGGCGAGGAAACATGATCAACTTGGTAATTTAGGTTGATTGGCGGTGGAGGAGGGGGTAATGGGAACGACATAGTAGGCCAACCATGGTGATGAGCTACAGGATGATGCACAATTTCTTGCCAACCATCATTGGCAGGTGGTTCTGGCTGCATAGACACATGAGGGGGAACATGTATACCAAATAAATTTTGACATGGATGGAAAGTATGCCTCTCAGGTATAGGTTTCATAATTCCTTAGCCAACTATATTAAAAAACCCAACTTGGAAAAGCTGAGTTAGTTCTTGCGGATCAACGTTAAAATGTATTGAAAATCATGGTCTTCTATGATCTCTTTGCCAATTATTTCCTCTGCCTCTATTTGCACCTCTTCCATTGCTGCCTCTACTAAAGAAAATCATCCTGAAGCAATATTCCAATCATGTTATGAAAAACTCTTAACAATCCATGAGGTGGTTCTAGCTGCATAGACACATGAGGGGGAACATGGATACTAGAGATATTTTGATGTGGCTGGAAAGGAGGCCTCTCAAGTATGGGTTGTAGAATTCCTTGGCCAACTATATTAAAAAACCCATCTTGGAAAAGTTGATTTAGTTCTTGCAGATCAGTGTCAAAATGTATCAAAAAACATGACCTTCTATGGCCTCTTTGCCAATTATTTCCTCTTCCTCTATTAGCACCTCGGCCATTGTTGCCTCTGCTAAAGAAACTCATCCTGAAGAAATATTCCAATCATGTTATGAAAAACTCTTAACAGTCCATGCATCAATATTCTACCTAAATAATATCAAAACGTTGGCTCTATCATTCACAACAGAAGCACATGCAATCCATCCATCAATACTTTTAATCTCAACAATCAATTTCCATTTGAACAGGGAGTGATAGGGCTATTGGGAAGATGGGGGGATTTGTAATGAGCGAAAAATGGTAGCATGGACAAGAAGAAACCAACGAATAATGTTCAAGAAAACACAGAGGTAATCTTCTTACAAAATCAAAAAAATGTATCCATATCCAAACTTCCAACACCAGTCATCATCTAATCATTTTCCTTTCGTGTTAATCATTTCTCTTTTAAAATGAAATTCATACTAATAGAACATGAGATGTTTTAAATGTATTTGGGAATGCAGTGGGCATATAATGAGCGGAAAGTGAGATAATGAACGGGAATGAGACGATTAATGTTATGTTATATGAAATAATTGAAAATTGGCATTGCTATCATTTGCCAAAAACACTTCGTTGTTAACAACTCAAATACAAGGCACAAAAATTTTTATAGGGTTCAATATAAAACCCCAAAAAAGTTTCAATACTGTCAAGCTTTACAATTTTTATTTCCCCTTTTTCCCTTTTCCATTAGCAGAGCATTTTATAAGACATTGTTAATAGAGTCATTCAAAACAATTAAAACCATATTACATCAAGCTAGCATGGGAGGATGTGAAAACAAACATAAAGCCATCGACATTTCACTATATAATACTTATATCACAACCCCAATACTTTCTTCATAAATAGACTGGGTTCAAAACCCCATGCAAAACTGGTGCTCATCATTTTTTTCAAAATCATATAACCTCAAAATCGACCAAACCCCCATAGATAAATAAAAAAAAAGCCAAGACTTCATGCATTTCCCACTTTTAGGTCAACACTATAACAAGTATCAAAACCAGATTTCAAATTCACCACTGCCATATATCGGATACAAAACAAGGTATGGGAAAGCATAAAGGAGAAATATTAAAAAGGGTTTTGCAAAACAAAACAGTCATCTCTTTCCACAACGAACCTTCCACAGACCTCCCATGGTGGCTGCATGTCTCACATATATTCACAAACAAGGGAAAGATAATTCAAAAGAGCTACAAGTCTTCCAAGGACTGGGTAAAAGGATATGACATTATGCAATAATCACCAAAACCCGACTATTCTTTTATTTCATAGAGAAAACCCTTTGAATTTTAATCACCAGAGACAAGCAAAACTGAAAGTATTTACCATAATTCTTTGTCCACATTCATAACAAAATAAGTAGCATTCATTATGGGCACAACACAACACATATTTCAAACAGAATGGAATTTCGAACATCATTCCCAACTTGAAATGTTTAAACCCCAACAGGAAGAAAACCCATTTAAATATAATTTTCACAGTCATAATACCCACATACATCCATTATAATCTTCGGAAAGCAAACACACTATGTAAGAAATTCTAAGAGCCAACATAATGATTCTATTTGGAGCAGAGCTACAGTTCATGAATGGAGAGGTAAGAATCAACATACCTGTGAGGAAAATGCCAGAAAGCCAATAAGCACCACTATTCCTTCAATGGACGAGCAAAATGGAGGCAACACTAGCCAAAGTAACCAACACAAGCACAAACAAAGTGAAGGTGGCGAGCTCGAGGTAGGGTAAGGATGATGTGTAGTAATTGCACGTCATTTCCCACATTAATTGTCACCCACCACAGCCAATTATGGAGCACACCCAAACCACCATAACATTTTCACAAAGCACATAGTTAATCATATGTATCGAATTCTCCACCAAAATATTACTTCCATTTTCCAAATCGAATCGACCTCCCCACATTAATCTCATAAGTCTTATAAGTATGTTCAACACTTAGCACCAAAACATGTCCCACATTTCTTACTAATGAAGGATTGTCATTCAATAAACATATCAATTGTCCACAATATATACAAGTATACCATAAGTGCAATACAACATAACTATATGCCAAAATATATGTGTAGCCAGGATGAACCAAGATGCTTATCAAAACAAACATTTTCCTCATCCTTTTCTTTTTAAATTAAATTGCCAGCGCACCCATCATTCACCCATTTTACATGGAAAGCGGCTCAAATTTTTAGGTTTATTCTCAAACTGTAGAATCATTTTTTCTATGTAGTCATGAGCACAAATTAGAGGAGCGTTGTTCATCATTATTTACATAAAGGGGTCCCACCTATTTAGTATATTATTAAATATATATAAGTAGTAAGGCATTGCAACCCATTTCCATGTAGGGATTCCATGTTGCGCTTTTGGGCATCAACACCAATTATATATCCCATCATGAAGTTATGAAATCACATTATCTCACATGTAAAGATATTGAATTACCCATATAAATAATAAATATTTCCAAAATTGCATCAAGTCAATTTGATGCCAAATCTTGATGTTTTGGGCTATATAGATTAGAACAAGTCAAATTTACATATAGTTTCCACTCACTTTTTTTCTATAAAGAAAGGTTTTGAGATTTGAACTAACAAAACTTGACAAAACTCAACAACTCAACAAAACTCAGTTCTAGACTCAATGAAACTCAACAAATAGGAAAAAAAAAAAAACTCCAAACACAAGAAATTTTGTGTAGAAAAAATAAGAATAGCATTTCCATCCGTAAAATCTATAAAACAATATTTTATCCATCAATTAATCTCATCAATTGTCATAATACACAATTCAACACTTCAAATATGTCTAAAAAACTCAAACAAAAATCAAAATTTCAAATAGCTTGCAATCCAAGAAATAATACCAAGTTCAAGAATTCAACCATTGTTCAAATAAACATCATCCAATTCTTTTATCAAATTGGTAGGTACATAGGTTGGTTCTGGAACGTATCACTCAATATGCCTAGATGGTGGTTTCATTATTAAGTGATCTTTGTTTTGATTTGGTGTGTCTTTTTATCAAGGGTACCTTCATTCCAATCCTTGGCATCATTGCAACCTAAGCAATGGATATGAAAAATGGATTACTACAAAATTCCTCTAGAAAAATTAAAACCTTGAACACTCTTAAGTCTATTGAATTTTAGATGAGATGTGAAATTTTGTTTTCTTCATATGAGGTATGATAATGTGGAATGCCTCTCAAACATCATAGACCTATTGATGAGATTATAAAAATTTTAAGTAAAATGGTAGAAAGGGAAATATAAAATAAAATAAAATCTTTTTACTTTAAGAATTTTATAATATCATTCATTTTCTTGTCGAGAGTCCCGGACTAGCAAGTTTTAGGGTGAGTTTCGATGGAGTCTAGGGTTTAGGAAAACATTTCTACAAGTTTGAAGTAAGTACCCATTTATGGAGACACTCAAAAGGACTCATGAGTCCCTCTTGACTCTCATGACACCACTGTAGAGTATATGGAAGGCCTAGGAGGCTATGAAGCCATATCTCTCCTAGAAGGAACTTTCCCTTCAAACTAGGCTTTCCTTCAACAATATTTACTCCCAGTGGTCGCCTCTTGTTAAGTTTGAATCCAATCCTATTGTTGAAACTTCAAGGTTCTTGGCATTAAGGATTTTTAGAAAGGGAGTCCACTCAACCAATGATATTTTTAACACTTTGATGTGGCACCGACTCCCTTGGGATGAGCTCAAGAGAACATTCAACTTGCAACAGACAAGCTCATTTTGGAACATATTGAAGGTCTCATCCCCAATGATCTTATACTTAAGCTTGACCTCCTAACTCCTCAATATTCGTGGCAAGACTAGCAGTGGGGAAAGGTCACAACCTTTACAAGATATAAGCATGCTATGCACCATAAGTGGCTTTTCTCTAATTTGCTCCTTGAAGGCCCACTAAATTAATTTTGGTGCTTGATATATCAACAAAAGTATTGGCTATTTTGACTTCACAACATCTAGAAATCGATGTTAGAACCCAAGAATGTAGTTTTCGCACGGTGTCTTTTTATGGAGGGTCTCCTTGTCAATAAGAGACCGCCATGCTTGTGAATGCATAACCTATGGTTTCCATAGTGTGGATGGGCCAAAACCCTTAAGAATCTTTTTTGGTTGTTCCCTTTAGCCAAGTCCACCCAAGCATGGGCTGAGTCTTTATGTCAACAATATCTTGTTGCCTTCCTCACCTAGAATGATGCCTTACTAGGAGACCAACTTTCCTGGGCTATTAGGTTTCACTCTATGTGGATGCATGTTAGATTGAAGTTTTTTTTAGGCTCTAGGTCAAAAGACATAATGATGTTTCTATTAATTATGTTGTCTCATCACAAGTTTTTTCTTGGTATGATGGCACACTAATGGTTTTGAACCTATTCTTATAGATAATTGTATAGGTATGGAGGGTTCAAGTTGAGATTAAGCACCTCTAGTAGCTTTTGGAGTACTAGGTTGGGATCCATTGTACTATGAGAAAATAGCCACCTGGTCGTTCTTGGCCTACACCTGCAATCACATGAAGGAGACAATAGGTTGCACCACAAGGTTGGAATACAAGTTCAAAAGCTCCATGAGTGTGGGAGAAGTTGGCCACTAGCACCTCCACAGAGTGACAAACATTTTCTGACTTTGGCCCTTGGATATCTCTAATGGCACAAGCTCCTAGAGACTCCTAATGATGGACGGGAGCATGTGTAACATGTTGATGCCGATCCCTCGATTTTTTAATGGAACCCTCCCCAAGATGACCATGACTAACCTCCTCCATCTACTCGCATGGTCGCTTCTTAATGCTTTCTCATCTAATTCTTGTCCTTTGTCAAAAAAAATTTAATGCTATGCTTTCTAAATAATATGTGACATTCTAATTCTAATTCCGAGTGTTTTAGCTTACACCACCTTATATATGTTGTTTTTAACATCTAATACAAGGTATTTTTTGCTTAAACCATTGTAAATTTTATTTTTTATTTTTTACCTATATGAACATTCTTTAATATTAAAACTTTGTAGAAATGATTTAATATTAATAATAAAATGAAATTTTAATAATATTTTCTTATTATATCAAAGTCTTATTATACTTTATTTTTCCTTTCTTTTATATTAAAACTTTGTAGAAATGATTTAATATTAATAATAAAATAAAACTTTAACAATATTTTCTTATTATAAAGTCTTATTATACTTATTTTTCCGTTTCAAAGTCTTAGTTAATGGAATTTAATTTAGTGATATGAAATTAAAAATTAAATTGTGCGTATCACATGGTTTCTATGTTGGCCATTAATATCGAAAAGCGATTAAATGCTCTCCAACGCACTTTCCCATATTTTTTAAAAAATGCCAGACGTTATCTCTTGCTGTATGTATGAGCCGTTTAATGCATTTTCGCATTCTAAAATCTCAATTTTGCACTGTATTGAAGATGCCTTGGCTTTTTAAAATAATTAATTTATATGGACATATTTACAGAATAATTAGAAAATTGAAAAGAAAGAATGGGAAGAGGAATACTCATATTATTTAATGATTTATAAAGATGATGTTGTTTTATTAACAAAAACATAAAACATAAAGATAGTTTCTTAAAACATTTTGATATTCATAACAAATTTTGTATGTAAAAAAAAAATTATGTAAGAAATATAAAGGTAATAATAATAGATATTTGTGATTAGGATATAATCATATTTAATGTTGATAAATTGGAGGTAGTTTCTCCTTACAAGTATTTATGTCTTGAATTTGATTCTTATAAGTATCTATGTTTTGAATTTGATTTATTTATAATTGAAATTTTTGTATTGAAAAAACAGTTAATAGGGTATGATGGCCTTTTATTTTATGCAAAATAAATGCAAAAAATTCAATTAAGGAGTTGGAAATTGAGGAAGATGTGCTTCAAAGCATTGGTACAAACAATAATGTTGAATAGTTGCCATGTTTAGGGTCTACACCTTTCTAAAAAATCTTGGATGAAAGTTGAAAGAGTTCAAACATAGTTTTTATTAGAGGAACTTGGAGTTACAATACAAACCCTTTACTCTATGATGTTAGTAACATGTATAGTGCCTTAAAAGAAGAAGTATTGTGCCATTTTACTATATATATTATCAAAATAAAACATATGGATGGGAACAAGTTACCAATCCAAGCAAAAATGACATTTCAAGATAAGGGTTGGTACTGTGACAAGGTGAAATGGATTAAAAACTAGAGAATTGAAGAAAAATATTTGTCAAATGAACCATTGGTCATTGAAGACGTGGTATAAAAGATGGTAATAGCTAAATTGTGGTGTCACATCCCCTTCGAAATATTACCCAACCCTGGGATAGGGACAATACCTAAATTTGAAAATATCAATATAAATTTAAACCCACTAAACTCTAAGGCCAATTAAACTCATACATGCATGCAATTAACTAATTCACTAGAAATAAGCATGCCTAAACACATTTAAACCATAGATTCCATTTTGAATTTCATTCATAAGCAAAATAAGCTTAAATTGCATATTTATAAATAGAGATTTAAGAGCATAGATTGAATACTTATCTTTTCACTAAGATGGTCCAAGAAAATGATTGTATATGAGCAATTTTCCACCCAAATGTAGGCATCCACTATAGATTCTACCCACAAGCCAAGCTACGAGGCCACCAAGGTGAAGGAAATTAGCTATAGACTCACAACTCACTCACCCAACCCAATTTCTCTCAGGTTCAACGAAATTGTTCACGACTAAACACTCGAGGTAACCATATGCCCATCAAATAGTTATGGCATTTCCATCCACTGTCCACACAACACAAGGAAGACATCTCCTTTCTCGACATCTCCCTTCTCTGCTCATTAGTCCCTCATGAGTATTCTCCCTTCTAGTTATGCTCTCAATGTAGGCATGAAGAACTCATTGTGTTGCTTACTTTCTAGAATAACCTAGCAAAATTATGCATTGGCTCTAAAGCACCTAATGAGTAGCGATTAACATGGGAAATGGAGATTTTCTAACTACCTAGCCTCTATGCTCCTCAACAACCATCCATCTCTCTTCTCAGTAACTACCTAGCCTCTATGCTCCTCAACAACCATCCATCTCTCTTCTCAGGTCCACGGAATTCTCTCCCATATCTAGTTTTGGTTACTTTTAAGTTTGTATCTTAGACTAAAACACAAGAATGCAACTATGGCATTTCCATCCACTATCCACACAACACAAGGAAGACATCTCCCTTCTCGACATCTCCCTTCTCTGCTCATTAGTCCCTCATGAGTATTCTCCCTTCTAGTAATGCTCTCAGTGTAGGCATGAAGAACTCATTGTGTTGCTTACTTTATAGAATAACCTAGAAAAATTATACATTGGCTCTAAAGCACCTAATGAGTAGCGATTAACATGGGAAATGGAGA
>CBVK0100387614.1:0-12203 GCA_900067695.1 Picea abies | reverse complement strand
CACCGGTCTTTGTGAAGAGTGACAGTTGAAATATTGAGTTGAAAATTCAAAAGGGGTTTATTATTACACCAAGCGTGGAAAATTTATTAAATCTGAATAAAATCCAATCAACCCTCTTAGCTTCTCCCCCTTCTTGATCAACAAATGAATCAATAAATAAAAGAAAACAAGGAAGAGGAAGGAGGTTAAGAAAAGAGGGACATGCAAGCAATCTTTATTGGGGCCATGGATGCCTAACTAGTAATAGAGAAATGTTTGTGGTTCTTGTTACTCCAATGGGACTATGGATGATCAACTGACAATGGAGAAACGCCCAAGGGATAGCTTATGACCATTCTTGAGGAAAATCTTTCACACCCCATATCTTGAAAATGATCTTTGATTTGTTGGTGTACAATTATGTCCACATTATTTAATTAATCGTGCACATGTAAATAAACTAATTATGCACAATGAATAACTTTGTAATTATCCATTGTATAGATATATCCCAAGTTTAAGTAATCTTAACTTGGAGAATCTTTTAGTTATTGGCTTAGTGAATTAGAAATAAAAGAGTAACTTGCATGCAAGCATATGCTCTATAAATAAAGGAGTTGGGTCTTGTTTATACAATAAGAGACTTGATAGAGAATTAATTGAGTGTTGCCCATTTTATTCATAGATGTTTCCATTTCAAAGGTTTTACCATGTATACCCAATTTTTTTGTATGTTAGTTATGATCTTGTGGTGATGTGCATTTTCTCACATGGTATCAAAGTGGTTTTGGGCAAACTCTAACACTTGAACAAGCTAGATCACCAGTGCTTTTGCAAACTAGTCACATTGGCACTTCTCATATCCACATGTTTTGGTGGACTTATGAAGCAATATGACTACATGGTTTGAATCCAGAGAGTCCAAATTAGCGAAGAACACTTTTCATTTCACAAAAACTAGCTTTTGGATGCTTTAGATATAAATAGTTTCTCTATAATGCAAGGGTTTTGTAAGTTTTGTGTTGAAATTTTTTAAAATTTTGGAATATTACAAATTTCAATTTCTTAATGGGACTAATTATTCTAGCAAGGTTCTTGTCTTTTTGTAGTGGTTTTGGTTCCTTTTTTCTAGTCAACCCTCCATTTTCCAGTGATCTCACCCTTTGACCTATGCCCATTTTCTTTGGGTCACGATCTTTCCCTTTTCCAAATAACTTTTCTAAATACCCCTTATTTTTGGAAGTCATCCCTTCCATCATCGGTAGCTCTCACCTCCTCCCTCTATCCTTTTCACATACTAGTGGCTCCCACCTCCTCTTGCCAACTCCCACCTCCAATAGTTGGTGCCTCCCAATGAAACCCTCATTTACTTCCTTTGGGATATGGTTACAACTACCCCCTTTGAGTTGTGGACTTTGTACTCCCCACCCTATCTTTAGCCCTCTCATACTTCCATTACACACAACCCCTCCTTATAACTCCCAATGTCTCCCTCCTTATTATTCTATATCCTCATTCCCCCCTCCTTATATTTTACAATGATTCATCACATTTGGGATTTAATATTTTCCTTGATCCATGACCCTTGGTCAAAGAAATTTTTACACCCCTTTGCTCTCACTTGGACCTCAATGTGGACCCACCACGTGGCCACTTACATTGATTCATTATGCTACATAGTGAACAACCTCTACCACCAACACTTGAAATGTGGCATCATAGTGGCTACCACACCAACATTGCATTCCTAGTTAGCAAGTATAGTCATCACCATGTGGACTATTGCAAAGTTGCCATGTGGCACTTCACGACCCCCTATGGGGATTTACTCTTTATTTTTTGGAAGCAATTTTAAAAATAAGATAACTTCATCGTACAGCCTCAATTCTAATGCCATTTTTTTTTAAGTATACATTTTTTAGTCCTCTACATAGTGGCACCATTGATTTCAATATTTTTTGAAATCTAATGTAGTGAAAGTTTTTTTTTTTAATCGATGGACCAGGCTCATATTTTTTGAAATCATGGTTATTCTTTTTAAGCAAAGAGATCCTTTTGATATGTTTGTCTTTACATTTTATTCCACTAGAGATGTATTCGGAGCATCTTATAAAATGACTTCTTTTGATATTTTTTGTGAATAGTTAACAAGTGAGCACAACAAGCTCTTGCATATGGGTGCCCTTGGTATAGGTTCTAAGCAAAAAACCTTGCTTACTTGCAACAATAAGGGATCCAAACCCTCTAAGAATCAATTCAAAGGAGCCAAAAACCCCACGAACACCAAATCACCTACAATGATTCGTCCTCCTCCATAGTCTTATAAAGGAACCAAGTCAAATGAGAAAATGGCACTCACGTCTTGTTCCTTTTGTGGAAAATATGGACATCTTGATACATGGTATTGCAAGAATTTGTAAGCATTGGAATAAACCATGAAGAAGCATAATATTTAGTTAGATTCTTCTTCCTCTTATACTTCTTCTTGAGCTCATGCTCTTTCTACAATGGCATGTCAGCCTAAGCATGAGTGGATTTTGAACTTAGGGACCTCTCATCGTATGGCCAAGAAAGGGGATTTATTCTCTAGTATTGATGATTGTACAATTTGATAGATTTTTGTTAGTGATAGTTCTTCTTTAGATGTTGTAGGAGCAAGAATGATAGATCTTCCTGATGGGGAAATTAACAATGTCTTCTATGTTCGTACTCTCCCAACTAATTTTCTTTCAATTTTTCAAATTACTCATTTAAATGATGGAAAAACTATTGAGTTTTTGCCTCGTGATGTTGTAACCAGATATATAAATTATCTATATTTTGTAATAGCTTTAGGACATGTTCCAATTGAACTCTAGCATACCAAACACATTGAGTTCCATATGCTCTACATATAGTAGCTCCTTTAGGATCAAGTTCTTAACTTGCAATTTTATCATTCAAAAGATCAGGTCACAATTGTTTTCACCAAGCCACTCATAGAATCCAAGTTCCTTCATCTTCAATCCTTGCTAGGGGTGAAGGAAGCATATTTATGGGGGGATAACATGTAAATTCTCACTTCTTCCCCTCAACTTCAAGTCAATCTTACATTTTTGTTAGAAATAAATGTTTTATTTAGCTTCTTATGGACAAGGAAGAGGGAAATCGAAGGAATTCCTCCAATAAAATGGTCAGAGGTAGCTAAACCAAAGGAGGAAGGGGGTGGGGGATGGAAAATATTTATTGTTTCATTTACGATTTGGAAATTAAAAGATTTTGAAGATTATTATGTAAGGAGGAATTGCGGGGAAAAGTGACAAAGTCAAAATACATCAATAATAGGTCAATGGAAGATTGGATCGAAATGGAAAGGAAATCTATCAAAGGTGCTTCAAATGTGTGGAAATACTTGGTCAAAGCATTTCCTCTAGTTAGTAAATGGTTAGCTTGGAAAATTGGTAGAGGAAACATAGTTAGAATAGGAGAAGACCTGTGGATTGGGTGTAGTGGCAATTATAAGTTATTTGATCCATTGTTAATGGATCTACATGCTATAAGAATTTCCATGCTTCCAGACACATATAGTTAAAAGGTGCCTAGTGGTTGGTTTTAGGGATGGAAAACTATAAAGGTGTTAAATATTTAAGGTGAAAAGGTAGCACATTGGTCTCGATATGTAGGACTATTGAAGCATAGTGCCATTCATCTGTCAGATCATGATAATGAGATAAAGTGGTCAAAAAAAAAGATTTAGGAGACCTAACATCAAAGTTAGGATATTTTTATACGATGAAAAAATATCATAGTAGGGAAAGATTATGGTTGCGTAAGATAGTGTGGAAACTAGGGAGCCCACTCAAAAAGAATCTTCTTATGGTTATCCTTGGCTAACAAAATTTTAATTTGGGATAATGTGAAAAAAAGAAATTGGATTGGGACAGGTTGGTTTGTGCTTTATAAGGTTGACAATGAAATTGTTGATCATATAATTGTTTATTGTCCTTTATCAAAAACTGTTTGGAAGGAAGTATTCCATATTACAAATGGAAATATCAAATGGGCCAAACATTCATTGATAACATGTTTTGAGAATTGGATTTTAAATAAATTTGAATTTTATCATAGAGCTCTACCTTATTTTTCTCTATGGGGATTGTGGTTAGCCATAAATAATTTGATCTTTCAAGGAAATAAAATGCCTTCAAGACTGGTAGCTCATCATATCATATGCTTTAATGGAAGTTACCAAAGCTAGAAGCCACTAGAATTTTAAAGGAACTTATCACTGGTTATGATGTGGCTTGGGTTATTTTTTTATGGAGACTATCAAGAAACTCTAATTATGATGGAGTTAGGGGAATTCTCTTTATAAATAATGTTCACTATATTTCTTTGAAATATGGAATAGTCTAAGTAACTAATAACATAGATGAGTTTTATGCCCTGTGGATTTGTATGAAAGTAGATGTAAATAAAGACATTGCAAAAGTTGCAAATGTTGGGGAACTCCAAATTGTTGATGAACTGGGCAAATGAAAAATGTTAGATATCAAATTTGGCTCTAGATCCCGTGATGAGCAAAGTCGTGGAAGTACAAGGAAAGTTTGATGAAATTTCTTTCTCACATATTTTTCAGGGAATTCAATTCAAGAGTTGATTATTAAACTTTCTAAAGAGGCTCTTTCTTTGCCAGAGGGGACTCTGTCTATGCAAGAGTACACGAGAGAAGTCCTCATATTAGAGGTTGTCAAGTCTCTTTTTTGCTTTTTGGTTTTTAGGCTAACTTTCAAAGTAGATGACATTCTAGTATTGAAAGGTTTTGTTTTGGATAGTATAAATCTATAATGTAATGGTTTTGAGGATTTGAAGTACCTCAAAAGTTTGTCTTTATTTTAGAAGACTATTATAGGTAGTTGTAGGATAGGTTGAAGACAGAGTAGAAGTTTTTCTTCAGAGCCAAAAAGCTACACAATTTATTTTTTGATTTCAACTTTACAATATCAAATATAAAGATTTTTCTTCATGGAAAAAAAAATTATGCATAATAAATAACTTTTAACTATTCATTGCATGGATAGATCCCAAGTTTAAGTAAGATTGATTTGGAGAACCCTTTAATTATTGTATTAGTGAACTAGAAATAAAAGAGTAGCTTGCATGCAAGCATCTATTATATAAATAAAGGAATTGGGTCCTCATTATACAATAAGAGAGTTGATAGAGAAATAACTGAGTGCTTCCCATTTGCTCCATGGATCTTTTGCTTTCGAGGTTTTTACCATGTATATCCCATGTCATTTGTGAGTTTGTTGTTTTTTTTATAACAAAAACTGAAGGATATTATATTAATAAAAAAAATTGCGGTCGGAGCACGCCGAGGAGTACAAAATATTCCAAAAAAATCCCAAAGGTGAGGCCAACACATCTTGTTCAACTCTATTCCATGCCTATCTAACCAATTTTCAAACTGATCTCCATAAAAATTCATTGCATTACAAAATTCGCAAGTGGCTATTCTGTAGAAGATACCCAGGATGCATAGGTACTTAAAAAACATTAGTTACTCGGTGAGAGGTTTATTGAAGGATCTAGTTTTTCCATTTCATTGTCTTGTGCGGGCATGTTCAAATCAAGAGGAGGTTGTTCAACCGATGGAGAGGAGCCACTATTGGAAGGATTTTCTTCAATATCCATAGGAGTTGGTGCAACCTGCAACTGCAAACTTTCCACCTGATATCGTATAGCATAAATCTCATTATGTTGTTGATGCATAGTCATTCTATGCTAGATGAGGATGTACATGATGTAAGAGACCCAAGAGGACAGAATCTGATATGCAATTTGAAGTTGCTAGAGTTCTTTCCCTGGGGTGTCGAGGGAATACTCAGGAGCCTGATGATGTCTTCTATTGTGAGGCATTGGGACAAAATAGAGATATTTCATTTTTGGACACCTCACTAACTCAATTGCACAAAGGAGATCAGATGTCCAGGAAATCCAATTGTCACCATTGCGCTTCTGTAATGTCCCTAATCCAGAACCCTTTGTAACTATACATATAGGATGGTGAGCCGATTGGTACCAAGTGTAAATGTATGAACATTTAGGTTGGTGAGCCATTGGCACCTAGTTTTGGTGTTGCACACATCTAAGTAGTGTGCGAAGAAGTATTCTCAAAGATAGGGTGCACACATTTTAAATGTTGTGCGCACCTGGGTAAGTGCTCACATTGCACCATGTTGTGCACACTTGGGTAAGTGCGCGGTAAGGACCTCGATGTTCCAGAGTTTATATATATGTATGTATGTATGTATGTATGTATGTATGTGTGTGTGTGTGTGTGGGTGGGTGGGTGCGTGCGTGCGTGCGTTCATGCACGTATACATGATTGTATTTGTATTGAGGCCGACGAGCCTGTGTGATTATGAGGCTGGTGAGCTTGGACGTTGTTATGAGGAAAATCTCTCTATGGCTAGGGTAAACCACAACAAACGGAAATGAATACAGAAATCAACTCTCTTCTCAAGTATGCTATGAAAACAAATATGCTAGCAAGACAAGATAAAAGGCCTACCTCTTCTAGACGTTCGATGAAGTCCATCGTTAAGCACTTGACCCAAAGCAATATGCCTGCAACTAGTCCTCAACAACTGAGCAAAGAAAGCATATGGTGATATTATATAATGTTAGCACATTCAATAGCATAATCTATTAATAAACATAACAAATACACCCATGGAATAATAATTCAATATATTTGTAAGATTACAATTCGACGGGAAAAGAGTATTAGAGCATTTCTATTAATATATAATCAACAGAAGTGAAAATGTTATAGACTTTCATGTCGGCACGGTTCGGAACCGAGAAACTAAGTTCCTTCTAGTTGGGCCTCCACCACTTCAATCCTCCACTAAAGGCAAGCTCATAAGAGAGAAACAATGAGGTTCTCAATCAATAAGGGAAGAGATTGGGGGTTGAACATTGTGTTCAAACTTAAAGGACAAAGGGATGCAGACTCACTATGAAGTAAATAATTCCTCCAGAGTAACTTTGCTCTCAAAGTTGAATTCTTTCTCTTCTTTCCATAGCTCGGAATTGGCCCATCTATAGCCTTCAAACTGGAACTAAAGGGCCGAGTCGGAACGTTTCCAGTATATGGAAGGCCAAGGATCATAGATCTCATGTCATGACATGGAAACTCGACATTAATTTTCATTTTCTGGCACAAATCCCAATGTACGTGGGCTGTAGTGGAGCAGCCTGCGTATACGCATGTTGTATAGTGTGCAAGATGCATACATGTGGAAAAATATTTGTTTTTAGATCTAGATCTTACAAACAGGGATGATCCACTGCAATGTGTACATTGATCTTCGACTTTACTTATATTTTACAATGTGCACATTGATGAGATGGTTTTCTTTGCTTTAGTTATGTGACAAGTGCCAATCTAAAACAAAATTAGCATAAGCATCAAATACATGATTATAACTCCAAGGAATATGATAATATGTAATAAAATCAAACTGTCATTCTAAAAGACATACGTGTAGGAATCGTCGGAGTAAAGTAGGATCATGCACACGGTAACTGTTGTTCAACTGACATACTACTAACTAGGAATCTAGGTGAACTTCTAACGAGCGAATACCATGTGAGATATCATCGCGCAAAAGTTCTATAACGACTCTACATTCGGCAACATTATTCATGGATGGCCCTAGGCATACACCACCTGAAGACACCAGTAGACCCTCGGGTGAGTAAACCACCCAAGTGGTGGCAGCCAAGTTCCATGTATGACGACTAGCTTCATCTGTGAATCCTAGGTAGACCGAAGACTTCATTGACATCTGTCAACCAAGTGAAAACTCGATAAGCAATCAGAAGATGAAAACAAATGAAAAAGAAATATACACTAAATTACATTAGTATACAAAGAATTATGCCTGAGCTTGGGGCTCGGGCATAATATCTTTTCAAGTAGAGCCCATTTCTAGGCTCGACCAACCTATTCCCTTCATAATATTCTAGATCATAGGCTCCTTTTTCTAGAACGCGTTGCAAAATATAAGGACTATGCCATATGGGTTTAAACTTGCCTGCCCCCAGTGGTTCTTTGGCTTGATCATACAAGGGGACCAAGTCACCCTTGACATACAACCGAGGACAGAAAGACTTATCATATTGAACCTTGACACATATTTTGTTCGCCTCGATAGTCGTAGAGGCGTCTCAATGCTGCTCGTCAAGACTCTCTAGGCGTACAAGGCATCGCTTGAGATCGGAAGTGTCAAGTAGGAGCGTGATTTCCATATTGAGAGAAGGGATTTCACATTCAATATGGAGTATCGACTCTATATTGTAATATCCCCAAGGACGAGCCCCAGTTGTATTTATGAATTGTAAACATGTTTTGTAGGCTGGTGAGCCAAGTGTTGATAAGTTGTTGGGATTATGTGTTTACTAGGCCGGAGAGCCTAGGTGTTAAAGGCTAGGAGCCCGATTTTGTATATGTAATTATGCAAGTTATTGATAAAATATTAACATCACTGCATGCAGACTGACCATGAAGAAAGAGTGATGGGGGAATAAGCTTCCACAAGGCTGGGTAAGGAAGAGGGGGATGAAAGGTTGGAAAGAGGGGCTAAGCTTAAGGGCTTAAGTCCTTGAGAATAATAATTTATTATTATTCCAAAGGCTGTATGAAAGATATGTTTTATCCTAAGTTCCTGGGAAAAGTAACGTATGGTAAATGGAGTGCATGCAGCTCCAGGAAGACAGGTATCGACCTGGGCTCATGTAATTAAAACCAAAGAGTCAAGTTGTGTTGGGCATTCGCTTACCATTCCCCATCCTCTGTGAATTCTTTTTAGCTCTTCGATCGACCTCTACATACCCTCACGCATCTTTGAAAATAGAAACCGTGAAGTCGTCCTATGTTTCCTTCCTGAGAAGCCCAACGCATCTTATAACTGCCTAAGCCTTGCTATGTCTTAGTGTTCAACTGTTACTGTTTTGGGTGTTCATAACCATTTTCCCTGTTGTTGTTGTTGTCACCCGTACCTTGCTAGAACTAAGTCGAAAGTGGTTGAAGAAGCGGGTTGTTAGGCCCGTGGTTGAAGAGGCAGTTTGCCATGCTTATGACCAGCTCTCTCCAGGTGAGAGAGTTTGTTGGGAAGTGGTTTTCTCCTAGAGAGATTCTATCACTAGCAATGGAGCTCTGAGAATTCCTGATCTGGCCTATTGCTGAGTGCCCTGAGAGGGGAAGTGGAGCAACCAATGGATTGTGGAATAGTGAAGGTGCATATTCTCGGGGTGGAACATGCATGTGGGGAATGAGAGTATGTGAGTAGTGGGCGTAAGAAGGCTCCTGGAAAGAATCCTTCCAGTTGCACTGTGCAGTTTCCAATAACCTCAGCCTAGTTTAGGATTCCCTTGCCCTGGGTGGAGCTTAGTCCCAGCTCGGGGGTCACCCACTGCTGAGCGTGATGAGTAGCGTGGTATTTGGCTACGAGGTTTGTGGAAGGTCTGCACGTAGTTGGTGGATTTACTCCATCTAAAAGATCAGTATCATTTATGTGTCTAATTATGTATGCTATGCATGTTTGTGCTACTGGTAAATGTATCATGTGTTTCGTTGCATGTGGATTTACTGTTAATCTTGTTTGAATCTAAATGGTAACAATAACTCTGTGTTATGTGTTTTATTTCGATTAAAATGCAGGTTATATGGTGTGTGTGTGTGTGTGTGTGTGTGTGTGTGTGTGTGTGTGTGCGCGCGCGAATGTTCCACGTAGTAGGGTTACTCGGCCTGTGGATGGTCGGGGACGTTACAACTTGGTATCAAAGCCAAGGTTTTCAACACTAAGCCTGGATAGGCCATGTTAGTGGAAATTGAAGAAAAAGTTTCGGAAAGAATTGATGTCGAAGTAGACAAAATTCAAGTTCAAATCCAAGGTTTCAACATTGAACCTGGATGGGATGGATAAGTGGTCTTTGGACCCAAGGTTTCAAGTGGAAATTGTGTCTAGAGAAACCAATTTCAAACCTCATAACGTTCCTGAGTGCAAGGAGGTTACTTGCTCGTGTTACGAAGCTCGGGAGGGGTAGTGATATTATAAAACTGTGATAGACGTGGTATTTGGCCACAGGGAGAGAGATCACAACACTGGTGGTGTTGGGACCGTAGGCTCTGTTCGAAACGAAGGGAAATCCTTTACGACCGTTAGATCTGGAGAAGGTGCAGGAGGGTTATCTTGGAAGCCTTTCGGAGTTCAAAAATAAGGAGAAGTGGGATGCGTTGATGCACAAACTTCTGAAGCCCAAAGATATGAAGTCCTGGAGGAAATCTACATTGTAGATCAGAGGAAAAGAGCTTGGTCATTGGATCAAGCAGAAGAGCAAATTGTAATTTTGGAGTTTGACAATCGGAAGAAGTGGGATGTGTTGATGCACAAACTTCCGAAGCTCGAAGTTTCTAAGTGAAAAGTAGATGTGGTGGGGACGAATGACGTCGCCAAGGGTGACGTGGACCTTTCTAGGCATGCCACGTGCCACCACCTAGGTTGGCGAGATTTTTCCTACATGGACCTAGGGGTAAGAAGTTCGGAATTCGAAATATGGGAAGGAAGCAACTGTGAGAACTTTTGAAGTCTCGAAGCTCCGAACTTTGGAAGTCCTTAAGCTCTGAACTTTCGAAGTACCGAATCTATGAAGCTTCGAAGTCCCAAAAATCCGATGACGAAAGTCCACAGTGGGTATCAACCATTGGATGTTGGGTAGACGTGGACCCTTGATCCACCCTACTTCACAAGTTCGGTAATATGAACTCTGAGAGATTGTTGGGGGATGCTTTGAAAATTTTCGAAGCTGAAGGCTCGAATAAACACCTTTTGACCTAGTCCTTGGTCACGACCTGTGATCACATGGGTTGGGGGCTCAGAGAAAGGGGATAGTGCCCAAAAATTATTACAGAGCATAGAAGAGCTCAGAAAGAAAATGAAATTTGAACATTTTCTTAAATCAGATTGGTTTATGAATGTTGTGGGATTTGTTAAGGAATGATGGCCTAACAAATTCCGGTTGACTGCATGTTGTGTTTGTAGAGTCAATGATTGTCAGAACTGAACTGAATTCCCATTGAGTGCAGAGAAATGGAGGAGGCACATAATGCTTCCAGTTCAGAGAATTAAGTAAAAGGAATGGATGTACAATTGGGAGTGGAAGGATCGAACTCCAATGGACATGGAGAAGAGATAGATAATGAAGGGCACATGATGAAAATCATTGATCGATTGCAGAAAGATACCCAGACTAATCGAGAAGATAATAGGAAGCTCATGAAAGCCAGAGAGCAACAGGGAGAATTCAACCTAAAGTTGATATAGAGCCTGGAAATGATATAAAAGAAGTTCGATAAGGAGACTGACTCAAGAAAAACAGAGAGTCGCAGGACCCATGAGAGGAAAAGAAGATCAAGAAGCGTTAACAGGCATCATCCTCACTCCCCGAAGCAATCCAATAAGGAGGCAAACAGTAGTTCAAGCCCATCTCCTACCAGAAAACATAGGAGATCTAGAGTGGATGAACTGAAGGGAGAAATGAACAAGATTAAACCTCCTACGTTTGATGGAGAGCACCAGAAGGAGGAAGATGTTGAGACATGGCTGCTTGGCATGAGAAAATACTTCCAACTACAGAACTATTATGCTCATGCAGAAGGAAGAATTGTGATGTATCAACTGAAAGGAAAAGCATCCATGTGGTGGGATCAACTTGGGCAGGTGCAACACATTAAAGAGAAGAATGTTACTTGGAAAGAATTCAAGAAGTATTTTGAAAAGAAATACTTGACTAAAAGATACTATGACAGGAAGATGAAAGAATTCTTTGAACTCAAGCTGGATAGCATGTCTATTGATGAATATGAGCGAAGGTTTTTGGAATTGTTGAAGTATGTTCCATTCATCAAAGATGAGACTGTCAAAATTCAAAGGTATCTAAGTGGTTTTCCACCTTCCATCAGTGACAAGATCCAGTATGATGATCCTAAAACTATGTAAGAAACTATAAGAAGAGAAAAATGCTTATATGAGCAACAAAGAGAAAAGCCCACTTTTTGGAAGGCTTGGGATGAATAGAAGAAGTTCAAGAAAGAGCAAAGGTAGAAGGGAAACACACCTCTCTTTTTCAGAAACAATGTGAGATCGGAAGAGCGGTTCAGCAGGAATGCCGAG
>CBVK0100387594.1:0-10195 GCA_900067695.1 Picea abies | reverse complement strand
GCCCTCCCCACCTCACCATCCACTAACTCCCTCCATACTCCCGCCCCCCTAAAAATCTCGCCTTCTTTTGACTACGCGTCGCCCATCCACATTACCCCAATTTAATCAACGCTCCATGTTTAATTCCGGACCCCCCCGTGAGTTCGACTTTTACCGAGGGGGGGTTTCCGGAATTTAAATTAAAAATCAAGCCAATCTGAACGGTCCTGGAGTGAGCATCGAGATCAACAACCCAGGTTCAATTCCGGACCCCCCGGGGCGTTCGACATTTAACGAGGGGGGCGGGGGTCCGGAATGCCGTTTTCCCACCAAAAAACCACTTTCCCCAATTTTTGCCAATTTTTCCTTAGTTTACCATGTCACCTTCTAGACTGATTTCTGAGCAAACGGAGACGAATTTTAAAAATCCGAGAGAGGTTTTTTGTCAGCACGGGATAGGGAACAAAACCCTCTTTCCGTTTTTGCAATGGAGTTACGAGAAGAGAGATCCGAAGACATCTTCGAGGACTATTTTTCCATATTTTAAATTTTTCGTTTCAGTCCCGATTTTGCAGGAGCTTTCACGGCCAGCTGGGGACGAATTTGGCGAAACAAAAAGAGGTTTTTGTCCAACACATGCCCATATACAATAACATATTTCAATTTTCACCCAGGTGTCATAATTGAAGAGAGAATCACGTCTGATCGGACCCCTATTTCGCAGAAAAACGGTCCATTTTTCATGGCAAAAAACTCCGAATTTCATGGGAGTGGTGGCTATTTTTGGCCGAGGCAGTTAAACCGTCTTGAAAAACTTGTCAGGGTGACCTATCTTATTTATTGAGATGATTTGAATGTAAAAGGGTTGGATCTTCACGCCCTGTGGCTATCAAGCTGTAATTTTTTTAATAGATCTGTCATTAATGAAAGGAAGGCACTTTACAGGATTCTTGCGTATGTTCACTGGTGTTGTGATTTTCTCAGTTAAATGTTTTCTTGCTCTGTAACCACTTTGTTTTCTGAATCTAATCTTTATGAATAGCGTTATGTCTCAGGATTTATCTCTGATACCCTGTTTCCGATTCTTAAATATTTAAATGTTTATCTTCTGATGTTTCGATTAAGGAATTCTTGACTGCTTCTTAGCCAAATTTATCCTTCTCACCCTTTCCTATGTCCATCATTAAAGATGCAAAAGATCCAGTGAGGGTATTATCTCGCCCTGTGGAAGTCATCCTACCTCGTTTATGGCTGTATTTCATTCATAATTAATTGCAGACCCCATAGCCCAATGGATGTGTAAACTATCTCAACCAATTTATAAACCCTTTTTACAACAGAGCACATTGTTTTCATTAACTAGCCTAATATCTCTTAAAACAAAGCTACATCAAACAGAGAGATCCCTCTCTAAGTCTTGGAGGGCTAGATCCAAGACTCGAAGTGGTTTTGATGTTGCCTATGTGTTTGCCTTTCATCCTTGGGCAAATTACAGAGCGCTAACAATACCCAACTCCTCCCCTTTCGGAAGCCCGATTGTATTGGTGCAAAATAAATATGAGACCTTGGGGCTCTACATTGATTATAGAGCATTAAACAAAATCACAGTCAGGAACCAGTACCTAATTCCCAGAATTGATGGCCTTCTTGACCAACTCAAGGGAGAAAATTTCTTCAACAATATTGAGATAAAGTTTGGTTACCACCAGGTTCCCATCAAAACCAACTTATGTATGGAAGACATATTTCAAATCTAAAGAAGGTCTCTTCGAATGGTTGGTCATGCCCTTTGGATTAAAAAATGCACCAACCATTTTCATGAGGTTGATGGATGATGTATTGAGACCCTTCACCAACTCTTTTGTGGTGGTATATTTGAATAACATACTCATCTTCAACAGAACTTGGGAGGAGCACATGTAGCATATTCAATAGGTTTTGAGCACTCTACGATAGCATAAGCTATATTCCAACTTGGAAAAATGCTCCTTTGGCATGAATAGGTTCCAATAATTGGGATACATTATTGATGAGAATGGGGTACATGTTGATCCAGCTAAGATACAAGTCATTCATGAATTTCCAGCCTCGACCATAGTAACCGAGCTTCAAAGCTTCTTGGGAATTGCCAAATTATATCAACGGTTCCTGTTGGGATTCTCCCATATTGCATGGGCCCCCGGTCAAGTGACCAAGGGTGGTTGCAGGGAAAATTTTGCATGGGGGAAGGAACAAAAATGAGCATTTCATGATCTGAAGCATCTCTTATGCTCAGCCCCAACACTCTCCTTCCCTGATCTACAACATTCATTTGATATTGAGACTGATGCATTTGACTATGTTGTAGGCGCAGTTCTCACTTAGAACAATCATCCAACAACATACCATAGTGAGACACTCTCAGATATTGTTCGGAAATTCCCCACATATGATAAGGAAATGTATTTCATTATACAATATTTTCGTCAATGGAAACATTACATTATGGGAAATGAAACAATCATCCACACTGATCACAAGCCTTTGCAGTTCATATAGACATAGGGGAAGTCGCAGAACGCCCTCCATCAAAAATGGTCCACCTACCTGCAGTAGTTCCATATCAACATCAATTATAATATGGGGAGTACAAATCGTGTTGTTGACTGCCTCATTCGACCTCATATGGATGCACTCACCACTGTGTTCCATTCCTATGGGCATGAGGCATTTGAGTGGCCCCAACTTTATCAGCAAGATCCAGACTTTTCCACCACCTATCATATCTTGGGTACAGGCACAAATGTCGTCGATTTTCACATTTAGGATGGAATTTAATGCCATATAGGCCATCTTTTTGTTACAGAAAGAGATCATGAAAATATGATTTTGGAGGCTCACTACAGTCGGATGGTAAGACATTTTGGTGTGGAGAAAATTGTGGTTGTTCTACAAAAAAACATTATTGGCCAAAACTTTGACGGGACGTTAGCAAGTATATCAGATATTGCACTACATGTGGAATTTCCAAAATTCCATAAATAAGCAAGGCTTATACACCACTCTTCCTACTCCCAATAGGCCTCGGGAATCCATCTCGATGGATTACATGTCTAGCCTTCTGTCCACCAAGGAAATGATTTCGTATTTTTGGTAAATGATTGGTTTTCGAATATGGCCATTCTCAGAGCCTGCAAGAAGAGAATCACAATGAAAATTACTTTCATTCTCTTCTTTGAGCGAGTGTGGGTCCTTTTTGGGATACCACAGACCATCATCTCCGATCTAGAAAATAGGTTCCTCGACACATTTTGGTCGAGTCTCTGGTCACTATTGGACACCAAGCTCATTAAATCCACTTCCTTCCACCCTTAAACTTATGTCCAAATAGATTTCGTCAATCGGATGATTGTGCACATCTTTCACATGTATAACTCTAAGAATCCATGTACATGGGATGAGAGTCTTCTCTATGTTCATCACAACTACAACAAGGTTCTCCATAGCTCCACTAGTAATATCCCCTTTTAGGTGGGGTTGGGATTCCAACCATTGGGTTCCATTGATGTTTCACTCCCTCTTGCAACAACACAGACAGGTTATTCCCATGTTCAGTCTGAGGCTGAAAAATCCACCAGATTCATTGAGCAGATTCAACACATCTTCCAATAGGTCCATGAGATTTTGCAGAAAGCCAATGCTAAGTAAAAGTAGAGCCATTATCAACACCGGGTACCGCACCAGTTTTAGGTGGGAGATAAGGTCTGGCTACATTTGTAGAAAGAGCGCCTTACTAGGGGCCATCAGAAGCTTCTCCCACTTTTTTATGGGCCTTACACTATCACCAAGGATGTGGGTAGCAATTCTTTTGACCTCAACACTCCACCCTTCCTTGGCTTACACCCATTGTTTAATGTGGACCTCCTTTGGCCATATTTTCCACCATTATTGGACACCTCAGACATCACATAACAAATGAAACCAATAGAGCTAAAACCTGACTGCATGGAACAGGCATCCACTGATCAGATAGTGGACACATAGTTCAAGGGTACTCACCAACATAGGATCGAGCTTTATCGTGTTGTCAAGGCAGGGTAGCTCCTACACCAAGGTAAGTGTCTCACCTAGGACCAAACTCAGCAGAATTTTCCTCACCTAAAGGGGGAACTCAACGCAATGGATACCATTGCTTCCTAATGGGGGAGGAATGATCTAGGTGGATATTGGTGGCCACCCACCTATTCCAACTGGCTCCTCTTGACAATTTTTAGTTCAACACATTCTTATGTACTTCTTTGTAATTGTGGGTTCTACACTTCTAGGTTTGTCTAAATCCCTACACATATTCGAGGTGGATATTGGTGGCCACTCACCTAATCCAACTCGCTTATTTTGGAATTTTTCATGTTAGCACATATTTTTGTACTTCTAGGGCCGTTTTGGGGCCCTAAACAATGTTTTTTTGGTTTTCGATAGTCAAACTATAGACAGAGTCAGATTTTGATGACATAATGTGTATTTCTATAGAACACCTCTCCAACAGGCTATCATGCACCTAAAACGGAGGTTGTATGCAAAAGTTACAACCCTGGGAAGTTTAGGTACCAACTTACCCATTGGGGCCCACGTAACGTTTGGTGTTTCATCTCCTAGGGTTAGTTTTTTGGGCGTCTAGGGTTTTGGAATTCATGAGTAATGTTAAAAGGGACTTTTGAGCCTCATTGTGATCATTCTTCTCAGACATATGTGTGTAGAAACCACATCTCTTCTCAAAGGTAGCTACCACCATTCAAGCAAGTTATTTTCAGTTCTGCAGTTTTACAGTTTCAACCTATTTCATTTATTCAATAGAAGTTATTTTTCAATGGATATATGTTGGTGTTCTCTGTATCTTAGTGTTATTGTATTCATTTTGTTATTCATTTTGTTCCGCTCATAAATCTAGATCAATATCCTTTCATATCGGTTTCATTACAAGGTTCACACACACATGGTGGAATCCCAAGTGATTAGTATATTTAAGGATCATATAGTGGTTGGGTGATAAGTTCATACTCCACCCTAGTGGGTAAGAGAGTTTCTAGGTATAAGGTTATAAGTATAGCTTTGTGATATTCAAACTCTTTTTCATTTGGTTGTAATATTGTGAGATACTAGAGGAGCCGAGGTTTATCCCATTTCTCTCCAAATGCAATACAAGTGAGCTAGTACAAAGACTAAGTCAACATCATTTTGAAAGTACAAAAACCCTCAATAGAGTGGATTTAAATATGCTACATATAGAGTGTTCTCACACTTTCACCCAAAGAAAAAAATCCTTTCCAATCAATCATGATCCCTCGCATATTACAGGTAGAATGGAAATTCTAGTTTGTGAACTCATAGCATGAGTATAGGGATGTGTTTAGGTCATCGTCCCCATATTGACTATCATATCCATGATGAATTCGCATGTGAAGTGTCGACTTTAAAGAGCTAATTTAATGACTATTCCTCCTACCTCTAAGAAATCAAGGGTATCTTAAAGTCCTTTGAATCAAATATAGAGAATCAAGCTAAGAGACCATGAGAGGAAGAAGAACCTAGTTAGAGAGATTTCTTTAAGTGTTACAAATAATGTTATTAACTAAGGTCATATAAGGTTCCCACTTTCATTGGGATCATTAGAAGAGGCAATGAAGCCAAATCATGGTTCGTGAACATTGAAATCCACATGGAGTTGTATGATTTCAATCCTTTGGAAAATAACATTTTTGCAAACTACAAGTTGATAGGTTATGAAAACCTATGGTGTGACCATTTGAAGAAAAAGGAAAAAGAGGATTAAGAGAACTTGAGTTGGGATTGGTTCAGAACTCACTTTGACAAAAATTACCTTGGAGAGATGTATTACTAAAAGAAGGAAGATGACTATTCCTCACTCAAGCAAGGTACTATGATAGAGGAAGAGTATGAATGGAAGTTTATAGAGATAAGAAAATATGACCTTGGACTTAGTGAATATTCCTAAGTTAGGATAGTTTCTAGAGGGGTTGGATACCATGTTGGAGATAAATTAAGAACATTCATGCCAATGATCTTGTCAGAAGTAATGTAGAGGACTAGAATATGTGGATCTAAGGTTCGTTGGAAGAATGAATTAAGTGGAAAGATGAATTAGAGTATCAATAAATTCAAGACTTTGAGAAGGTATGATCAATGGAGATCAAATCTATCCCCACCACTTGAGTTTAAGAAGGAAGAGAAAGTTAATGGAAATGCAAGATTGGTGCACCTAGGACTAAAATGTTTTGAATGTGCAGTATCCTATAAATTCTTGAAAATGAAGAACTAGAACAAAGGAGTTGTGAACTATTAGGAACCCTAGGAAAATATGGGAGATTTAGTAAGGGGAAATATTTATGTAGAAATTGAAAACCAACAGGTAGAATATCAAGCCTTCCTCATCTAGGATAGAGATATTATTTATAACCAATTGTTTTCTTTTATGATTAATACAAGGTGTACCCATAGTTTCGTATCCCTTATAGTGGAGGATAAATGTAAGATAATCATCAAGAACCTCTAATACTCTTGGAATGTACATATGGAAAATGGTGCTAAGAAATGAATCATCCAAGCAACTGATGGATGCATGGTAGAATTGAGAGGATAGAGTAGTGGAATAGTTTCCATGAGCTAGCTTTGGGAGCTTATCATGGAATAATAGGAAAATATTGTTGGAACTCCATAATGATAAGTTATATTTTTATTAATAGAATATTGAATTTGTGGAGAATGATAAAGTAATTAGAAACATCAAAGGAGGAAAGACTCTAATAGTGGCTAAGAAAATATTAGTCATGAAATGGATGTAAATGATACCTTGTTCATATTACTAAATCTATAAAGGAAGAAATCATAGAAGTAGGATAGATTCCCACAATCAAAGAATTTTTTGATGTATTCTTGGAATACCATTATGGTTTTTTCCAATCTAAGTAGTAACTTATACAACATATTGCATGCCTAGAGAAACCCCTATATCAAATGAACCTTATTCAATAGGAACTAATGTGTTGGGAAATGTTAAGAATTCTTAGAATGTGCATTGATTATAGAATGTTGAATAAGTTAAGGATGAAGAAAAATTATCCTTTACCCATGATTGATGATCTATTTGATCACCTCAAGGGAGGAAACACATTCTCTAAGTTGGATTTAAGAATAATGTATCACCAAATTAGGGTTGATAGCGCTGGGATACCAACCTTTATATTGATGAATTCCCTAATATATGATTTTTTAGATTGATGAATGGTGTATTTTTGAAGTATCTTGACAAATTTGTGTTGGAAATCATTGATGAAATCTTGGTATATTCTAAGAGTGAGTAAGAAAATTAAGAGAACCTTTGAGTAGTTATGTAGAAGTTGTGGGAGAAATAGTTGTAGGCTAATTTGAGTAAGTGAAAATTATTCAAGAAGTTTATTCAGTATCTTGGGCACATAATATGAGAAGAAGAAATAAAAGTAAATCCCAAGTGGATAGAATCCATATATAGTTGGCCAACAACAAAGAATTTGTCTTTATGGGATTGGATGACTACTATCAAATATTTGTTAAAGGTTTTTCATGTATTGCAATAAATTTGTCAATGTTTTAGGGTAAAGGAGTTATGTAACTTTACAAAACCCTTTATAAGGAAATATTTCAATAACCGAAGAAGCTCCTCGTGATTGCACAAGTATTAATACTTCCTATTTTTGACAAGGATTTTACTAGTATGCACCAATGCAAGTAAGGAAGGCGTCAAGGGAGTGTTAATAAAATATGGAAGAGTAGTAAGATATGATTCAAGGAAGTTAAATATTCATGAAAAAATGTACTCGACTCATGATCATGAGATTATTTCAATAGTGAATTCTTTGAAGGCATGGTGACACTACTTAATTAGAATAAAATTTCAATGAAAGATACATCATTAATGGTTGAAGTAATTGATGATCAATCAAAATTGAAGACTAGGAAATGCCATTCAGTGGAATTTCTAAGCAACTAGATGACTATGAATTACTTCATATAAAAGGAAAGGAAAATACAATGGTTGATGCTTTGACCTAGAGATGAAATATAGGTGCAATACCATAATATTATTCATATTTAAGAGAAATAAGAATGATTCAATTGGAGGAAGATAAATGACATCAATAAGTGTGTCAAACATTATTACAAAATAAGGATTGGACAAGAAGGGAAGTCATAAAGTATGATGATTATCTCTAGTTGAAGATGGGGTATTTCTTTAGTGGAATATAATTTTCATACTAGACCACAAGGACCTGAGAAGATTGGTATTTCATGAAGCACATGATGCTCCTTATTTTGGAAACCCAAGACAAAAAAGGACATATCAAATTATTAAGAAACTATACAACTAGCCTAGTTTCAAATTAGATATTACCGCATATGTAATGTTTGGAATTTCAACAGATAAAAGTGGAACATTGAAATTCAACCAAAACTTTGGTTACTCTGATTATACCAACTTGGGAGTGGGAATAAATATCTATCTAAGTATGCAGGTTTCCACAATTAGCCATAATGTTAGAGAGTTTTCTGGATAAAAACTATGTATGATTGTCTTTAATATTTTATCACAAATGTTACATTTAATACTTTATTATTTAATAATATTTTAGCACCTAATCCCAATGACTATTATTAAATATTTAATCATTTTTAATTTTGTAATCATTTATCTCTTCAACGGCCAAATACCAATCGTTCCCTATAAATTTAAAACCTCGACACTCTTATTCAATATATTAGCTTCATTTTCCCCTAATAATGGGTGGAGTGCCCACTCAAAACATTGGATGTTTCAAAACTTCATGCACATTTTTTATCCAGAAAACTCTCTAACATAAATATCTATGTTTTTCATCTTAGGGTTACCAAATGCCTCCATAGGTAATGAATTGATTTTGGTTGTAGTCTTTTAGCACCAGAAGTCACTTATGGATTGCGGAAGAGGCAAGCCCAATGCCCATCAATTTTTATGTCACAATGAATAAATTTAAGGGGGGTCTAATGGATGCAAACTTAGGATGATATCGCTTTAACTCGAAAAAATGGGTTGGTATGCACATGAAGATGAGGTCTTGATCTAACTTCATATAGTGATTTAAAATAAGGGTGAGAAGGAGGAATAACTTGAGGAGAAAATGTAAAGGTTTGTTATGGACATCCTGTCTTCTAGTAGCCTACAAAGGAAAATATTTAAATAAAAGATCCTCTTGAATCCAAAACTTCAAGAAGCTGAAGACATTATAACAATACTACAATCAAACCTACATCACAATATGGTTACAAAAAATCAGCCGGATCATCCATGCCTGAGCCTTGAGTATCATAAGCAATAGAGATGAAAAGAAAGTTGAATGTCATTAAACAATAAGTCTCAAATGGAAACACATAACTAGAGAACCAGAGGCTCCAAAAAATACATATTCTCCAAAAAATGGCTCTGACTTCTTGAGGACGCGATCATGTCATGCATTCAAGGATTTTCATTGATGAGATTCTCTGTCAGGCTGCACACGTAGATGTTGGTCAGACTGCCCATCCAGTCTTCTGTCAGACGCAATCTCTGTCAAACTGGAATGACAGTATTCTTTTGCGATTTTTCCTTCTCTGGCCTTCTATTTATGGAAGGAGACGATGTCTCACCCACCTTCCTTGCTTTCATTTACTGGTTCATCGGGACCTGAGTGGGCAGAGTCAATGCCTACACTTGGAAGACGTGGTGGACCCTCCTTCATCGTCTATGATTTGTTGGATTCTTTCAGGGAAGACAGGCAGGTGGACAAAGGTGGAGCTGATGAGGACTCGACGAGGCAATGGGTGGCCATGTGGAAAGACGTAGTGGAAAAATGGTGACTAGGAAAGAGTGGGCGACAGAACATGGGTGTTGAGGTGTAAAGGCACAGAGGTGATGTGGCATGGGAAGGTGACATGGAGGCAAGAGGGAATATCTGGTGGCTGAATGAGGTGGGGAAAACTAGCTAAGGTGGATGTAACAAGGAGTACGAGACACATGGAAGGAGGTGAGAGGGTGAGGTATGAAGGCAGGACGATGATAGGTCAGGAGGATGATGAGTGGAGGACAGGTGTGAGGGAGAGAAAGGTGGAAGGGGAGTGGGATATGTGACAGACAGAGGAGAGAGATTGAGTAGGAGACGTGAGATCGGAA
>CBVK0100387592.1:0-22242 GCA_900067695.1 Picea abies | reverse complement strand
TATAATATGCCCCAATTAAGGGGTAATGAGCCAATATTAGGGCTTAACATCCTGAGATTGAAATGTCATTCCTAGAAGACACAACACATGAAGAACCTCATCCTAAGGTAAGAATCCCTCTTGGACAAACAAAGAATTTGGGAGGAACAAAGGAACTGCCACCTGCTGACTAGGATGAAGAAAACCTTGAGACCCCTCACAAACATAAATTAGGCAAAAGCCATAGGAGAATCAGAAAGCTAAAAAAGGAAAACAAGCTATTGAAGAAAAGGGCTAAAAAGGTTAAAGTATTAAGGCAGAAAGTTGGCAAACTCAGGGAAATTATTAAAGAATTAAGAAAACAACTAGAGCAAGATGATAAGGCTTACAAAATAAAGAAAAACAAAAGGCCTAGAGTGCAAGGAAGAAACCCTCTTCCTAAAAGAGAAGTCACTACAAACTCTGTGGAGACATAGACAGACCCTGAAGAAATAATGACATCAGAAGAAACACTTCGTACATAAACAATTGATGTTGAGTTACAAACAGATACCCTAGTGTCAAAGGATCTATCTCAATACCTTGAGAAGGATGCCACCATTAGGATATTGGAGGAAGAATTGGTGTAGTCCCAACAAAGCTTGATTCAAAATAGAAGTAAATTGATGACTATGGCAGAACATCAAGCATCTCAATCTCAGGAATAGAGTGTTATTGTTGATAGACTAGAAGCAAAGATTATACATGTCAAGTAAGCATTAACTCAGTCCAGAGATGAGATGGATTCTATGGAAGAATATCAAGCATCTCAGTCTCAAGAATAGAATGCCATCATTAATAGGCAAAAAGCAGAGCTTACACAAGCCCAACAAGCATTGGCTCAACCCAAAGAGGAGATGGTCACTATGGATGAACATCAAAAGGTTGTTAAATAGCTGAAGAACATATCAGTAATAGAAAGTGAGACTTATGATGAGCTCACCAAAACCCAAGGGAAGGTGAAGAAGGTACAAAACCAATTGGAAAAATCTTTGGAGCAAATCAAAGACATTTATGATGTCTACACTGATGCAATCAACTACAGAGATCCTACCACCAATTATACTTTATTCTTACTGGAACGTTACTTGTTGTTGAGGGTGAAATCCATTAGAGCAGGTAAACCAATTACATTTACCACTTTCCCTAATTTTTTTTCATGTTTTAGAGAGCAGGAAGAGAAGGTACAATACTTTCTGTGTGAATTATACTTCCATAACTTCATCTTGGAAAATGACAGAGAAGATAACCTTGGTCCCTTTATTGGGGACATACAATTTCAGGAAATCCTGTCCTTCACTAAGAAGCAAGTCAGATGGGGCAAAGCTCACAAGAATTTTATAAAGAGGTAAACTGGGTTAGATCTCAGGATCATAAGGGAGCCCCCAAAGTCCTTTCCTTCCATTATACAACATAGAACCTTCATGAAAAGGGAGGGGGTCGTGGAATCTTTAGCCCCCATCCATCAACATGTCATACGTTCAGGCATCATATATTTTAGAGAACTCAAAGAGCAATCTCTTGCTTCTTCTAAGGTGAGATGGGATGCATCCTCCAATGAAGTCAAAAGTAGGGAACCCTTTGGGTTCAAAAATTTATTTGTAGGTACCTACAGAGTGGAAAGGTATTCTAGAATGATCTAGGAGGAAGGAACTGCTTGGATTGGGTGAAAATATAATCCCCATGTCCTTTGGTTTCTTCCATAAAGTTACCAGAAGGATTATCAAATTAATAAGAAGAGGGAGGATGCTGCTTTTGTAGAGCTCAAAAGAAGTAATGGGTTTAGGAGACCTGGTGAACCAACTTTTCCTCCTTACAACATCACTGCTTTACATGTAAGATCTCATATTGAATGAGGGAATGCAAGAAGGTAAGCTAGGGGGTATGTTGGGTTATGAAAAAGGTACAAATATCCTCCTTATTCCCACAGTTCATGATATAATCTTGATTGACTTTTATGTTAATTAGGGATAAATAGGATAGAAAATGATTAATATGTCTTCTAGCGATATTATTGAAGTTATATTAAATAGATTCTAAAATATGATTGGAATTGTTTGATTCTGTTACAGGAATGGATAAATATTTTCAAAACCGAGATAGAAAAGGAGATCTTGAAGATACGTAAGCTATTGGAGGTTGATAACTTTTGGCACAAAGCAATTTTGAAGATGATTTGATTTTCTATATTGTAACTCTATAATAGTAAATCAATCCTGAGGATCTCTCGATCCTCAGGATGGCTTAATTTACCCAGATTATTTTGATATATAGAGGGTAATAGATCCTGAAAGGGATATAGAG
Source organism: Picea abies (assembly GCA_900067695.1). Classification (NCBI taxonomy): domain Eukaryota; kingdom Viridiplantae; phylum Streptophyta; class Pinopsida; order Pinales; family Pinaceae; genus Picea; species Picea abies. Next base: position 19,920 of record CBVK0100387592.1, on the reverse strand, counting down.
AAGAATTGTATCCAAGTATTCAGAACTTAGAATTGCTCTACGCAAGAAATTTTTGTAAATGTTGTACCAGCTATGGAATCAATAAAATCTTTTAACATTTTCACCATTTCTACATACTAAATTTCTAGTAGTAGTGCTTCTAAGGACCAAGGGCCCAGTCTGAAGGAGTTACTGTCTCAATCTGTAATCGTATCAATTTTGATTTATGTTTTATGATTTGAATTTCCTTTACAATAGTTAAAGATAGATGCACAAGTGTGTTAATGCTTTATTGTTGATTTCTTACAAGAGATAGATGTTTTGGTTTGAATGTTAATGATTGTTGTTCCAACTTCCATTACTATAGTTTACTACTTAATAGTTCCTCACATTTTCATACACGTTGTTCTTTTTACTTAGATTCGCATTTGTTGTTCCTTTCAATTAAGTTACATTTTCTATTCCTTTCAATTAAGTTACAATTGTTGTTCCTTTCAGTTAAGTTACAACTATTGTCCCTTTCGATTAGATTATAATTGATGTTTCTTTCTACAAATAGAGTAATTCGCTATTTCCTTTCCAACAATTTGATTCATAGTTGATAGTTACTTCTGCAAGTCTTTACTTAGATTCAATTACTGCTTTTTAGTTAAATGAATTAAATAGATTAGTTAGTTCATTTTCATTTGCAGCATGTTAGTAATCAAATTTCAATTCCGTTGAGTAAGATCTTAGTCTCAGAATCTTTAATGAAAATTTGAGGAACTTGATTGTGGATAAACTCAGGTTTTCTTTAACAATGTGATTTTAGCCTCTACGAGCTATCTACATATACTTTGTTGATATTTTTGAGATAAAAGATGAATTCTCGAGTTGATAAATCAATATTAAACTAAGGTTGTGTTAAGAACCAAACATCAATATAGCATAGAAAAACCTCAAGAAAAGTACAATGAACATTTGAGGAACTTGATTGTGGATAAACTCAGGTTTTCTTTAACAATGTGATTTTAGCCTCTACGAGCTATCTACATATACTTTGTTGATATTTTTGAGATAAAAGATGAATTCTCGAGTTGATAAATCAATATTAAACTAAGGTTGTTTTTAGACATCTCTTTTCCATAGAGAAAAATAGAAACCATAGGCTCAACGACGATCAATGGTTACAAAGGTATGTTTTCACAAATCTGCATGAAATTTTGTTTGGTGAATTTATGATTATTTTGACTAAATGGTTAGCAAGGCTAGCAGAGAACAATGGGAGAAACAGAGATGAAGAACCAAGAAATTGGAATCCTGAACTAATCAGAAAAATAAATATAGTAGGTAATAAGGTTTCTTGTGTAGTAGATTTTTGGTTGAGTAGTATACTAGGGGGTTATATTATGAAGTTTGCAGTAGATTGTACCTAGTCTTATAGTGTTGCAGAGAGGGAATTATTCAAGGGTCCACAAAAAAGATATTTGAATGCATTATATACTTGGATAAATATGATACTGTGCAAGAAAAATGTCATGAAGATGGAGTCTGATAGCTAAACACCTTTGTGCACATAGGGGAACTAGGGGATGCCTGGAGGAAAATTTGAGAGTGGGAAGGATGAGTAAAGAGAAGACAAGTTGATGATCGTGAGAGAGTATATAGACTCGTATAGAGATATTGGAGTATTGTGATATGGGAAAAGGTTTAGATATAGTAAGAAGGAGACTGTAGCTGGAAAAGGAGAAAAACACAAAGAATTCAAGGAAAGTGACCCCCACATAGAGCTTCATATCACACCATATGGAGAATGGAAAAGAAAAGAAAGATTTCCTCAGTATTGCTAAGTGAAAGGAATTCCATATTATATTGGAATCTGCATTGAACCCATGATCCTGTGTGCATCATTAAGGATTGAAGTAGGAACTAAGACTTGTTTAAGAGAAATTGTAATAAGTGGAGGAAGTTAGAGTAATAGTCAAAATAATGGGAGAAACGCAACAAAACGGAGTCATTCAACATCACCAAGGGCAAGAACAACACCTAATATAGTGGTAGGGATAGATCAAATGTTGAGAATTCCCAAGTTTCAAGGAACAGGGTCGGAAGACCCTGAGAAACACTTATTTGTTTGTGAAAAAATATAGACTACGAAGAATGTCCAGGACGAGGTGATGAAAATCACATAGTTGGCCATGGAGTTTAGGGGTCGTGCACTACTGTGGTATATGAATTTTCACAAAAGGAGGTATTCCATAGTATAAAACTCCAAGAGGATTTAATCAAGGTGGATGGGTAGGTTTAGAGAGAGGTCAAGGACATGGAGGATTTGGTCGTGGAGGCAGAGGATTGATAATCTATTACAACTTCAATCAACCAGGATACTTAGTAAGATATTTCCCAAATCCTTGCATGACATGCACATATTGCAGAGAATTAGATCATGTGACAGAAAACTGTCCTCAATTGATAGAAAAGTGGAAAGCAAGATGGAATCAAAACCGACATCAGACCCAACATCAGAATCAAAACTAGAACTAGAACTTCCAAATGATAGCTTCCAAAGAAAAAGACTATAAACCAAGAGTACCAGTTGTTACCCACAATGGGACGAGAACTAGACTAGATGAAACAGAGAAAGGGAAGGGAGTGGAACAATGGATAACGAAATAAATTTATCCCATGCCAACATTCAATCCATAAAAAGATAAGGAAACTAATCAACAAGCAAGGAAGGAGATACTAGGACCAAATTGGATAGCTTCAATGTCAAAAACACCACTAGTGTACGATATGTCATCAGTTTATGATTGCACTATTCCAGACATGCGAATTGAGAAGGTAAACACTTTGAAAGAATTTCTAAAAATATGCTTAGAATCGATGCATGATGAGACAACATTGAATACACCACACATGATGATTTATTAGTGTATACAAGACAGAGAAGTACCTACGACATAGAAATCAATAAACCAAGTCTTGTGCAAGAAGAAGACAAACATAGAGTTCAAATTAAGTGCACAGATATGAGAATATCACATGGATAATGCCATATTGTACTTGGGATTAGACATCAATGATATTCCAAGATAGACATGGGAGATGATGGGGAAACCAAAGATAGTTTGGTTGACTATCCAATTGAGTTTGGCTAACCAACATAATATAATATCGATTGGAAGACTAGTAGGAGTACTTGTGAACATACATGGAGTGAATAATTTAGCTAAGCTTGAAGTCATCGAGACTGTGGATAACAGTCATATGTACACATATTGTTTTGGACTGGATTGGGCCTTTGACAATAAGGCAATCATCAATCTGAAGGAAAGAGAAATTATTTTTGAAGGATGAGAATTAAAGGTCATTTCTCCATTATATCCTATGGAGGAAATAAGTCATGTGGATCCCACGAGGAGGAAAATTGATAACTTATATAACATGACAGTGTGCATGGGTGAATACGTCAACCCCACTACGGATGGTGTGTTGAGTTGGAGAAGCATAATATCTTGCACATAAGACTCGGAGGAAGGACTTGAACAATGGAAGAACTGATTGCATGAAGTAATGACCAAAAGGTGTGCATGAATTACTCTCTCATTATGCTAGATTGGTACAAAGGTATGAGATGTACCAAATTTTGAAGGATTAACTGAAGTAAGTTCTTATGTCAATGAATTCGATTTGTAGATACGTGAACATCAAAGGATATTGGCATTATAGTTTTCACTAAGAGTGACCCTAGCGAGATGGTGGGAAACCCACTAGGAAGGGATAGAGGATTGGAAACATTGCAAAAGGATTATGCAAATCGGGTTTGGAACAGAGAATATTATGCCCAAGTATACATGCATGAGTGATCTGAAATACCATGTGGCACAATGTATTACAACTTGAAGGAAAGTATCGAAGCATGAATGGATGCACAAGTTCATACATACACTGGAGATAGTTCCCAGGAACTGGTACTTAGAGATAGAAGTGTGCAGAGGAATGAAAAATTGGGAGGAGCCCATAAAAAAATTTAAGGTAACATTTAACTTTGAAGCTTAGTCACCTTTAGTTGATGTAGTCTTACAAGTCATTAGAGGTAAAAAATTTATGGAAGAAGAGAAAATAGGAATAGTACCTACATGTAATGTGCACAAAGAGTCTGCAAAAAATAATGAATTGTTGGAATGTTATAAAATTAATAAGAATGACAAAGAAGAAGAAGACCCAAGAAATGTACATGTATCGAAAATTGAAGGGGAGCACGACATAGTAGGTCTAGAACTTGAATCCAACACATACATAAATCCATTAAGAGTGAAAAAACCGAACATTAGCACGGAGGAGAAGCCAAAGTTTGAAAAAATTGGGGATTATTGAAACGATGAGATCGTGGAAAATATCGCAGACCTATTGCACGATTACCAAGATATTTTTCCAACCACCTTTTCAGAGATGAAGGGGATATTTGGAGAATTGGGAGAGATGAAAATTCCACTGAAACCAAATTATGATCCAATAAGATAGAGACCCTACATATTAAATCCAAAGTATAAGGAAAAAGTTAAAGAAGAACTTGACAGGATGATAGAAGCTGGTATAATTGAACCTATCACAGAATCTGAATGGATAAGTCCAATGGTGGTTCAAGACAAGAAAACAATGGGTATTAGAATTTGTGTAGACTTAAGAAAGTTTAATGATGACTGCTTACATGATCCATTCTCAACCCCCTTTATAGATGAAGTATTGAAAAACGTAGGAGGATAGAAGGCATACTCATTCACCGATGGTTTGTTAGGATACCAATAGAAAAATATTGCGCCAGAAGACCGACATAAGATGACATTTGTGATAGAATGGGGAAGCTACCAGTACATAGTGATGTCATTTGGATTAAAGAATGCACCTGTTTTGTTTTCTAGAGTGGTTGTTGCATCCTTTAAGGCATGTATTCATCAGTTTCTTGAAGTGTAAATAGGTGATTGCACTGTCTTTAGCCTATTGAAATATCACATAGAAAATCTAAGGTTGATGATTGATAGATGCAGACAATATCAAATTTCATTAAATTTGAAGAAATGTATTTTATGTGGACTATTTGGGATACTGCTAGGTCATGTGGTATGAAAACAAGGTTTTTTATTTGATTCGACCAAGATAGCATTAATTGTTAATTTACCACCACCTAAATCAGTGTGATAGTTGAGAATAGCATTGGATCATATAGGGTACTACCAAAAATTTATTAAAGGATATGCACATATTACAACCCCAATGGAGAAGTTATTGAAGTAAGAAGATAAGCTTTAGTAGAACGAAGAATGTCAGAAGGGTCTAGATGTATTGAAACAAAAGTTAGTAATAGTGTCAATACTGTTATTCCTAGATTGGAAGAAAGAGTTTCACATCCACATGGATGCATCATTGATAATGCTCGACGCAATGTTAGCCCAGCCCGAGGAGGGCGACTTAGATTGTCTGATTTATTTTTCTAGTAGGAAGTTGTTGATTGTTGAGAAAAATTACAGAATGGCATAAAGGGAAGGCTTGGAAATGGTGTATGCCTTGTAGAATTTCAAAAATTATTTGTTGGGATCCCACTTTAATATGTATACAAACCATTATGTGCTCAAATATACAGTGAACAAGATAGTGTTTGGGGGGATAATATGAAAATGGTTATTATTGTTCCAGGAGTATGATTTTGAATTTATTGTGAAACCAGGAAAACTAAATGCAGAACCAGACCACTTTTCATGGATATTGATAGGAGAAGATGTAGGGAACCTAGATGATAACTTACTAGACACACATTTGTTTTTAGTCCAAATGTTGGAATACCATTTTTAAAGGAATTTTCCAATACTTGAGAACAAGAGTGGCTCCATCCAATATGACAATAGTCCAGATAAAACGTTAGTGGTTAAAACAATAGATTATTAGTTGAACGCAAGAAACTTATATAAGTTAGGCATAGATGGGATATTGCGACGATGTGTGCTAAAACATGAAAGACCCATGATATTAGTAGAAGCATATGATGGAACTGCATGAAAGACGATAATGCATAAGATATTGTGTGCATGGATATGATGTCCTACCCTCCATAAGTACATGAAGGAATATTTCCAGAGGTGCAAAATTTTCTAGAGAGTAGGAAGACCATCATGAAGGGATGAGATGCTCATGAATCCACAATTTACCTTACAAGAATTTGACAAATGAGAAATGGATTTTTTCAAAAAAATTAACCCATCAACAAGAAGAACATGAGCCAGATACATAATTACTGCGAAAGACTACTTGACAAGATGGGCAGAAGAAGAACTAGTTACAGAATGCAACGTGGAGACAATTGCACGGTTCTTATTTGAAAACATAGTTACAAGGTTTGAGTGTCCTAAAATACTTATGAGCAACCAAGGGACTCACGTTTTGAACAAGAAAATTGCATTACTAATAGAAGAGTTCCAGATACATCATCAAAAGAGAAATCCATATCACCCACAAGCAAATGGAACCGTGGAGGCCTTAAACAAGATACTATAGAATGTATTGACCAAGGTATGCAATGTAGGTTGAGATGATTGGGATTTAAGTATCCATGTAGTGCTTTGGGATTATAGAACTACATGCAAGACACTGACAGGATAGACACCCTTTAAGTTAACCTTCGGTCAAGAAACAGTCATGCCCATTGAGTTTATTGTACCAAGTATGTGCATTACTGCGATGAAAAACCTTACGGATTCAGGTGCAGTAGAATAAATACTATCAAAGTTACTAATACTTGAGGAAGATTGATTTATTGAAAGATTCCATAAACAAGTACATAAAGCATGAGAAAATGAATGGCATTATAGAAACATCAAGCATAAGAAGTTCCAGACAAGATATCCAGTATTGCTTTACGAAAACAGGTTTTTACAACACCCAAGGAAGTTCAAGACGCACTGGCTAGGACCATACATGATCATATATGTGACTAATGCAAGTGTTGTTCAGTTAGATTAGTTGGATGGACAAGTCATGGAAGGAATGATGAATGGGAGCCGACTAAAAATGTATTAGGACAGTTTTCATTTTGCGCATTAGAGGATCCGTGGAGGTTAGAATTGTATTATAGTGTACTATAGGAAGAAAAGACATAAAAAGATAGAAAAAAAAGGAAAAACAGGAAAAAGCACAAAATTGTTCAAGAGAAGAGGTTGGAAGTTGAATAAGTTTAGGTTATGCATAAAGATAAAAATCATGAAACTGTCGCAGATAAGAGAAGAGTAAGTAGAAGGAAACATAGATGAATGAAACAAGACATTGTAGAAGGAAACATAGATGAAGGAAACAAGACATTGTAGAAGGAAATGATCACACGGAGAAACAAGACTGCGTAGATGACATCTAGACACATTTTACACATTCCATGAAGGGATGTATAATAAAGAGCTATCATGATGGTGAAGTAGTGGCACCACGTACCATTAAATGTAGGTTATCTTGTCCGATTTCCAAATTGAACATAGAATTCATCGAAGTCACAGAGAGATGGAGCAATAAAAGAAGGTAATTAATGACTACTATTAGTGGATTAGACTGAGAGTTTAGGCATGAAAGGAAATGACAACTGGCACTAAAGCATAAAATCATGCAAAGAGCCAATGAGGGAATATTATTTTTCATTAAAGATTACATATAGAGTTGAATATTTCATAACCAAAGAGCCATAGTTACAGAGATAAAGTCCCAAACAGAGTTATAGAACTAGGCAGAAGTTGAAACTAGCATCATAGAGAGACATGGCATCTAAGGAAACAACATCATTGGCCTCAGTATCAAAGAAACCACGCAGCCATCATGTAATGCCTCTAGTAGTAGAAGAAACAAAGGAGGCATCTTCCTCAGCCAAATGATTTTCCAGGGATTATATCCCATCAAGGAAGCCACCAACAAAACACATCCACTCACAAAAGGAAGTGAGGTATCCATTAGTTGAGCCCCCGATTCCATAGGGAGTCATAGTAAAAGGGGATATGCTAGGTATGATACCAGCTCTGGAATATACTGACCATGATATCACTAGCAAAAAGAATTTCACAGAGCTTATACCCAGTAAGTTTTTGATGAAATACATTAGTTCTGAGACCCACATGATCATCATAGAACCACAGGTGTGGGATAGAAGGTTGCAGAAATAAGGTATTCTAAACATGTTCGATATACCACATTTAGGATGGATCTAGGAGATCAATGCATCTGTGAGAATGCTTCTAAGTTGTGTGCATAAAGGATACATGTGGCTTGACAGGATAGTATCCATTGATACTGATTTGATAGTGCATATTACGAGTCTTCCATCACAAGGAAAAGACTCTACATCCCTATTCTTTGATAAGAAGAATGAGAAAGATCTCACTGAGAGCATGAAAGAATTTTTTCACACATTCCTTGGACATTGCGGTCTGGATGTCGTTAGCATATGTGATTCAACAATAAGGTTTGCAATGAAATTATCTGATAAAATATTAAGGAAATGCAGAAAATATTAGGTCGCATCAATAGTTATAGCAGATGCAAAACGATGTGTAGAGGGTGTCCAGATGAATTGGGAAACATTTTTGTTGAACCAATTATTGATTGATTGTAAAGAAGCACAGAACAAGGGGATATAATTACACTACTCTTGTTTATTGATATTAATCATGCTATTATCCTGGAGGGAGTCGAAAGAAAGTCAATTTTTAGGCCTCAAGAAGAATCCTTGCTTAGTCGCACACCATGAGAACCCGTGGTACACTGCACATAGGGCGTGCATGATGGACACTAATGTTGCATTCTATATCCACAAGGAAACTATCAGACATAACATAGAGAGGACGTCATGCATACTACCTTAGGTGGTCAAGGCATACAAGGTAGTGTTGCATTTTAAAGTAGGGTGCCACCACATGTACGTTCAGGCGAAGAAAGACCCAAACCAACAATGGTTTCCAACACAATACAAACTAACAAAAGAGGATATGGGAAACATCATGGATGATTGGGATGATGAGTGGAAAATTCCACCCATAGAGATAGAGCCATCAACGTAGCCAAACCTGAAAGTATATGACATCGATGAGGAGGAAGAGGAAGAAGAAGAATCCCAAGACAAAGGGAAGGGCCCAGAGGAGCCATCACTACTACCAAAACCATGCAACGACAAAAAGAGAAAAGAGCCAGCGATAAGGAGACCCAGACAACAATGGCATAAGTTCAAATCCATTAAGGAATTTGTTATTCAGGCACTAACAAAATAAGACTTAGAGAAGATAGATGAACAGGTAAATGAAGTCACTAACGATGCAATTTTTCATGCAACACAACAACACGAAGAAATGAACAAACATATGTAGGCACATATGGCATAATTGCGACAACAGAGGAACAAACAACCAACATGACCAATACTGGAGAGGTATGACCATCGATCTCCCAATCCTTGGTAGTTTCCAAAGAATGAAGGCTAATTAAGTTAGCACCAGGTCCAGTCAATTTCTCCACGACTGAGATGGAAGAGCAGGCTAGGAAATTATGTCACATAGACCCAACTACCAATGGATGTGTTGTAGGAGATACAAATGAGTGTAACATAATATATGAATTTGCATGATGAGAATACATCTAATGAGCTAGTCAAGAGAACAACAAAAAATGTGTCCTTAGAGATAGGTGAGACTATGTAGAAAGTAAAATGAATGAAAAAGGAATTCAAGCAAGTATATCAAGAACTCCCAGAATCATAGGCCGAGAAGGAGGCATTGGTGGAAGACCGGGTCACTAAGATAAGTGAAGCCATTCAAGGCTTTCACACATGCACAGTGTATCTAGAATCACACATAACACCAAGTACGCCACTTGAAGAGAGGGAGACAAGGAAGAAAATTGTGACCCGAATGATGGATAGTATAAAAAATATAGAAGTAGAGTGCATGAAACTATATACATAAACTATGGGTGTGTGAACAAAACTGAATGAAGACAGGTTCCAACAAGAGATAAGTCAGAATATTCAGACTACATAGGGAAAGGTGTAAAAATTACAAGTAGCAATGGGAACATTGCCACCAATAGAAGTGGTTACTACGATGAAAGAGAAACAAAAGTTGTATTCAAAAATGGATCACCTGATGGTAGAGAAAAAAATATTGTACAAAAAAAACCAAAGCCTTACAAGAGTAAGCATACAAAGTAACAATGACCCTCACAACGACTTAAGTAATTATCAAACAAGTAGTTGAAGAAGGTTTTGAGAAGGTGCAAGATTGAGTGACAACTGAAAAATTCGACCAAATTTTGCAGAACGAAATAGAGGTAAGGGAAAATGATGAAAAAACAAAAGAAAACTTTGACATATTCATGGAGAACTAGAAATAGGCCTGAGTGGCTTGGGACGAGCCACAAGTGTGTGTTGGGGGCCCAATGGAGAGGAATTTTGGATAAGTTTTGGGATTTGTGCCAAAAGGAAGTCGAAGAGTAAAAGGAAATTAGAACATGGAATAGATTGCACAATGAGAGCAGACTTCAAGGAATCAAAAAGTCCAATAAAAGGATGTACGATAGAGTAGTGCGTGAAAGGAAGAAAACGATTATAAACTGTTGGGTTTTGGGGAAACTTTGTCCAATTTAGTAATGGGTTTTGGGGGACACTTTGTCCACTTTTGTAAGGGGATTATCCTTATTGTTATGTTTAAATATGTAAAAGGTTTATTTGGAAGGAGATATATATATTGTGTGTGTGTAAGTTGCTAATGCTTTTGGGTAAGGGAGTTGAGAGAAGAAAGAGATCTAAGGTATGACTGAGGAGTGAACTTGCACTATAGCATAACAACTAGGTAGGTTTGGGATGATGTTACTATTTCATATCTTGTAGTGCAGTGCATAGTTGTAAGACAACTATTAATGAATAATATAATAAGTCAGTCATTGTGGATGTAGCCCAAGTTGGGTGAACCACGTAAATCTGTGTTATGAAGTGGTTACAATTTATGATGTTTTTTGGTTTATGTTGAATGTATGGCTTACATATGATGTTATAATGACACACATAGATTATGTTTAATAATAAAGTAACTATTAATCTATGAGAATTGTGCACATGAGTAAAGGACTTGAATCATGCCTCACTTCCCCTCATCACTGCAGAACCTTGGTGAGACTTCACTTTCTATACAAGTGAAGTCGAAAGGGCCAGTATCTAAGGGTTTTGTTGGTATTTGAATGATTAACCACAAGTATGCCCCCTATGCGCCAACAATGCTATAGATATCTTAAAGAGGTTCACGATGGAAAAATGCAAACTAACATAAACACCTATTGCAACAGGAACAAAATTAAGCAAGCAAGATGATGGACTAGTAGTTGATTCAACAATGTATAACATGATTGTAGGTAGCCTCATGTACCTTATTTCAACTAGACTTGATGTTTTGTATGTTGTTAGTTTTATTTCCAGATTTGTGGAGTTTCCCAATGACTCTCACTAGAAAGTTGGAAAAATAATTTTAAGGTATATTGTAGGTACGGATGATTATGGATTTTGGTACACAACTTATAAATACAACATACTTACAAGATACATACACAATGAATTTGTTGGTAGCATTGATGATAGGAAAATAACCTCAACATATTCTTTTCATCTAGGCACAAATTTGATCTTATGGGCTTCTAGGAAGAAACCCATTGTCTCAATATCTTTTGTAGAAGAAGAATATGTAGTAGCTATTACAACATCATTCCATACAGTAGGGCTAAGAATACTCTTGAAAGATCTTGCACATATGGAGAAGGATCCTAATTCTATTTTTTGTGACAACAATTCAACAATTGTGTTATACAAACACCATGTGTTTCACTAAAAAAGAAAACACACTGACACTCGCAATCACTTGGTTCAGGAGCTTGTAAAAAATGGTGACATTTCTCTTATATTTTGTAGATATAGGTATAAGTTATCATATATCTTCACCAAACCATTGAGAGGAGTTTTGTTTTAGTTTCAGAGACAACACTTATGCATTTTCATTGCTAAAGAATGTAACAAATGAGATTAAGGGGGAGTGTTAAGACATATAATCTCTCATGTTGACCCATTATCTCACGTTTGAGATTTTGGTTTTCCTTGTCGATGGGTGGAGTGTCCACTCGAAACATTGGACATTTCTAAAACTATGTACAGACTATATATACATAAACATATGTTGCATTATGTATAACTATGAAAAATTACATTCTCATATGCATAGATTAATTAGTTTGGTGATTAGTTGATTTGGTCCTATTCTATTTATGGAAATTTTTTAGCATGTTGTTAGTCTTGATTGTATCAAGCTTCTAGGGTTGATAAATCTCTATTGTAGAAAATATGTTTAATAATGAGAAGGTAAATACATGCCCCATAATTTTTCCAATTCTTTTCCTCATATTTGTATTTTCTTATCAAATTAACATTCAAGAAATTGAAAGTTAGAATCTCCTTGATTAATTTATTATCAAAAGAATCCTTCTCTCTTTATTCTAAATAATGTTTATTTAAGAAATAGTCTTTGTATACCCTAAAAAAATTAGGCTTCACTTTGTGCATATATGTTTATGATCATTTAACACTTGTATGAAAATGCATAACACATCCATTTTTTTACCTAACTAGTAAAATGAAAATGTTTAAATTCGAAGTTTTTAAAATTACAAGAAGAGGAATGAAGAATCCCTTATATTATTTATCTTCTATGTCACCAATTACATGTTTTCTCACTGAAATATCTATTGAAACAAGTTATGTGTAATTATCAAAATAATTTGTTCCACCATATTATTAGTTTTCACATCTAGACATGATTTCCTAATCCAAGAACAAATTAAACATGAGAGAGTTTTGGCCATGTGACAATGTCTAAAGATGAAAAGAGAGAAATTGAGATACAATTTTTTTATTTATTGATGATATGATTCTCTTATCCAATATCCCATTCCTAACTTATTCTATAAAATTTGGGTCTTTTCCATTTTCTTTTGCACCTCAAATCACTACATATAAAACACCAAATAGTAGAGGTTTTAGTGTAGGGTTTTAGTATTACAAGATTAGGAAAAAATATATGAAAAAAAACTCTGCTCAAACCTTTGCTATTGAAAGTAGAGTTTTAGTGAATGTTCACTATAACTAAAATTTTTGGGTGGTTGGAGGCTTTAATAAAGGATTTTTTTTTTCGGTTCACTTAAAATAGTAAGACACATTGTTCCACAACTATTTAATACATAGTTGTGCATATTATATATATTTGAAAGAACCAATGTTGTATATATCATTAAGCATTGGTGCATATATATATCCATGTGCATAGTTAAGCCTTGGTAATGGTAATGGTAATAATAACAATAATGGTAATTATATTATTGAAGGGAACGATCTTGTTATTATAGCTAGGGGTGGTGGTGCACTTATTATAGTGATTAGTGTAGATTTATTATAGTTATTAGCATAGATATGTTCATATATGTATCAAGGGTATCTTTTAAGGATTCAAATATTATACCTATATATAGTATTCCAGCCAAGTATTTTGGTTTGAAAAACCATACATATAGATATGTAGGTGAATATTCAATAAAAAAACATATAATTTACTATTAAAACTTGTAATTTTTTGGCAAATATGATCAATTTAATCACATTTATGTAAAAAATAGGTGAATTTTTAACAAAATGGTGAAATTTGTTTCTTCAAAAAATGGCCCAAAAATAGCCTCATGCATGTATTTTGCACTAGTGTGTGCTATAATCTTCTGAAATGTCATGTGTTTATTCAAATACAACACCTATATGCATAAAAATGATTACGTCGCATCAATTATTAAACAATATTAAAATGCACCTAAAGTTTTAGGGGTATGCAAATGCAACTTCTTATTTTTCTTATAAAATTTCAATAACTCATCACGATATCAATAAATTTTTATAATAATAATAATAATAATAATAATAAACAACTAATTTTAAGGTCATGACCAAGCGAGAGACCCCCTGGTTTGTGGGAAAAGGGACTCCCTTCGTGATTTGACTGCTATAGTCTACAAAGGTATACATACCCTACCCATCCCCCTTTGGATTTGAACTTGTGACCTATTAGGAGGAAACACATGTTATTAAACATTAGGCCCACTAAGGTTGTATAATAATATTTATTATTGTATTTTAATTAATCCATTTCTTTACAATCATTACATTAATGCATTGTATCATTTAATTAAATATACTAGTTGATTATACCTTTATTCATTGTAATAATGAAAATTATTCATCAATATAATCAACAATGTAACACTTTACAACATTGGAGACTACAATAGAACAAGAATCCCATTTTATTATATACAAATAAAGGACCCTTCACCATATAAAATGGGACAACATAAAGTTCCATGATATCAAATATCAATAAATAATTGTTATAATTATTGGTAACCCGTTGTCATACAAATTGGGAAAATATGTCCACATTAAACTAAATGTTTTATTTTTACAAACAAACGTTCCAAAATATAAAAAAATTGTAACTTTCATTTATAATTTTTTTTTTGTAAGTTAGTAAATATATTAGGGCCTTCTTGAAAAAGTTACAAATCATTTGTCATGCGTGTCAATAGTGCCCAATTGGGAAACCATTGTTGGCACTAGTCCAAAAAGGAGTGACACTTGTCCAAAAAATAATGTTGTTTTCCATGAAAAAACCTACAGTGCCATGCAGGGTGACGAGTTATCTGTATGTTAATCTAACCATGCAAAACTACAGTGTCGCGCAGGGCGAGGGGTTGTTTGTAAACTGATCTAAACTAGACAAAGATAGTTGTAAAAAACAAGTATTGAAAAAACTTAGACAAAAGAGAATTAGAAAACTGGACCAAGTTTTGGGCCCATGAAGTCCTGGGTTTTCTTCATCTTGCCTTTGTCACAATCTTCAATTGCCTACCGGAGATCCTAGAGAAAGGACACCAATTTTTCCACCCTGCTCCATCGCTCTGCATCCTTCTTTTGCAAATATCAGAGAGTGGACTTGATGTCATCTTGTCCCTTGGTCAATTCATGCAATGAGGTTGTAATCTCTTCCTGTTCTTCACAGTAGTTGCAGGTGAAATGAAGTTGGGAGTCGGTCGAGGTGGAGAGAAGTGGTGAGGGAGTGGAGGTGGATTCAAAGGGGTGGCGATGTGGGGAGACAGGAGGAGGCTGATGAAGAGGTGGAGAGGGGGGGGGACGTGCATATCCCATAGAATTTCCCATGGAATCAAACCATTCCACCCGGCATCCATATGGATTAGAGAGTGGCGGTAGGTCCTAGGATTCAAGAATTGGCTCTATGGGAGTAGGAGAAATTATGGGAACCAAAATAGGGAGAGTGTCTTCCTGAATTGGCTCTATAGGAGCAGGAGAAATGATGGGAGGAGTGATGAAGGGAGCAGGAGCCATGAAGGGAGACAAGATAGGGAGAGAAATGAAAACCGGAGGGTGGTTGAAATTGGTCCTTTCCTTGCCCCTCGTAGCGTACCAAGTGGCTCCTCACCTTGATTTACCTCTCAGACGGAGCATGGTGGGGGGAGTCAATGTCTTGGGGAAGAAGACACAAATCTGAATGACCAAAACTCTCCAAAGAAGGAGAGGGGGAGTGCTAGATGACAAAGGAGGGATAATTATCCCGAGCTTGGCGGTAGGGGCACCATAACTATGGAGAGGAGGTGACTGATGAGGTGACTTGCATGGTGGATTCAAAGGGGTGGCGATGTGGGGAGACAGGAGGAGGCTGATGAAGAGGTGGAGAGGGGGGGGGGACGTGCATATCCCATAGAATTTCCCATGGAATCAAACCATTCCACCCGGCATCCATATGGATTAGAGAGTGGCGGTAGGTCCTAGGATTCAAGAATTGGCTCTATGGGACTAGGAGAAATTATGGGAACCAAAATAGGGAGAGTGTCTTCCTGAATTGGCTCTATAGGAGCAGGAGAAATGATGGGAGGAGTGATGAAGGGAGCAGGAGCCATGAAGGGAGACAAGATAGGGAGAGAAATGAAAACCGGAGGGTGGTTGAAATTGGTCCTTTCCTTGCCCCTCGTAGCGTACCAAGTGGCTCCTCACCTTGATTTACCTCTCAGACGGAGCATGGTGGGGGGAGTCAATGTCTTGGGGAAGAAGACACAAATCTGAATGACCAAAACTCTCCAAAGAAGGAGAGGGGGAGTGCTAGATGACAAAGGAGGGATAATTATCCCGAGCTTGGCGGTAGGGGCACCATAACTATGGAGAGGAGGTGACCGATGAGGTGACTTGCATGATGCCATGGGTGTTCACACGCTGCAAGTCTTCAAGTGCATGTGACAGGCTTCCATCTTGAATTCTCTGAAGGGTGGTGGAGATTGTGTTTAAACTTTGAGGTGATGTGCTGGGGGGGCGGATTCCATCAGGTGCCAGCTGGCTAACTGTCTATCTGGGTGGCCTCCTCGTGGCCTGTCCACTCATGTTTCTGATAAACACCCCATCTGGGGGTCATTCTTTTGTGTTGTCTATGTTTCTGCAAGATTTTACAAAGGGATGAGAGGAGATGGAGGAGGGGGAGCATGAGAAGTCCCCTTCCTTCAAATCAACACCATAATTTTCCAGCAGGTCGGCCACTTGGTTGGTCGATCTTTTAACATGGGAGGGGAGGATTACCCAATTATTCTGAAGAATGGATTTGATTTTGAGGAGCCTGTTCATAAGTCTCCAACAGGGGGAAATTTTTTCCAGGTCTGCCCCATTCAAGATATCCCAGAGGAGATGGATGACAATTAACATATTTTCTAATGGTTCCTATTCTAGCTCAATTTTAACTAAGTGATTTCATAAAGCATAGTTCATTAGAAGATGAATCCATGGAAGTATCCAAGACACATAATTCTGAGTATGTGGTTTCGTAGAATCCTAAGTACATGGTTATGTAGAATCTTGAGTATGAAGAAACTTTTGCACTCTTTTGTATGAGTGGGTTACAACTAATAGACTCCATGGGATATTCTAGAATATTATGTAACCACTTCAATAACCTATATATATGTGAGGCTTGCAATGTACTTGGAGAGGTTGTTGTTGAGGTTTTCATCATTGTTGTTATGGTTAAATATTTGCAATGGATTTATGCAATATTGTTTATGTTGTTAATAAAATTGATCACTATTTTTCCTATGTCTTTGTGTTTCTATTATATTTAGATGAAATATATGTTCTCATAATTGATATGAATGCTGCTAATTTTGATGGGTTGAATGAACCCAATTAATCAAATTATAAGGAATTCCAACCCACTAAATTATTAACACTCTACACTTTAATCACATTGAAACTATCATATGTGCCTCGGGTGAGACCTCCTTCCTCTTGTAAGGTTAAATATGCCAATGCACTAGTACATTAGGTCAATTTTGGACACCTTCCATGGACCTCGAGTCTATCATAGAGCCAAAAACATGGTTCCATTTCCAAGATATTAAACAATGTATACTACTAGTAATGCAGTGGAGGTAAGAGAAGGTGAAGATTCAAGATTGGCTCTAAGGGAGGATTTGTGAATTTGCTTGCTAGAAAAGTGTGTACATAGGGGAGGATGTTGCAAGATTCAAAGAGAAATATGTTTTTGAGTGTATGCATGATATTTTTGTTTAGATTTTCTGGTGAATTTGTATAAATGGACCGAAAGGCTCCCAAAGAAGCATTAGCATTAGCATTCACTCTATAGAGTTGAGTGACTGTCAAATATTTGATAAAGATCCAATGGTATGACCATAAATTGAATTAGGTAGTTGGTGTTTGGTACAAAGGTGCCATATCAATATATATGTTGGAATCTACAATAAAATGTCATTAGTCTTTAACCAAGGAACTCAGATATTTTAAGAAAGGACTACATGGAAGGATGATAGAAGAAATATCAGTGTGGTTTAATATGTTGATGGTGGAACAACATATGTTTATTATCCTTACATATATGGAAGCATAATCCCTACATTGGGGGGTGGAATGGTAGGATGATCTAATGGTAAAGTTAGTGTCATAAGGTGCTTGAAGGAGATTGCTGATGGTAAAGGTAGTGGACTCTAAAAGAGAATGATAGAAGTGAAAAAAAAGTCATACAAAGAATGAAAAGCAATGGTGGTAGGAAGAATTCGAAAGGATATGCTCCATGCAAGAGTTGTTGATGAGAGTAAATGGTCCTTGTTATCCCCAATTTCTAGGGATAACTAAGGAGATTGTGTCTCAAGGCCCTCAGGTTGTAGACATGGAGTACCAAGAGACAAATGAATAACAACATCCACATGTACATATAGAGACCCACTTCACCACCACACATCCCATTTCATCATGATGGAATTCACCACATCATCCTTCTTTCGGAAGAAAATGGGTCTTGCTCCATGAGGTACAAGTCATGTATTGTGGAAAGTTTCACTTTAAGACTTGAGGCATTTGAGTATGTTGCATTTAAATATTCTTTTGATTATAGAACGTCTTCTTGGAAATTATTCTCTTTTCCCTATTTCACCTTGGTGGTTAACATTGTTCCCTAGTAAGTGGTCACCCTTGGGGATAGGTTTGCTAATGGGAGTTCCTCGTGACAATTCATCATTCCATTCTTGATCATACTTATCATTTTTCACACTTCATCCTTTTCACCTTCTTACCTTTGAGATTTTTGGGTGTATTGAACGAAGAAGGGGTTGTACCTCATTTCATGGGAAGAAGGCGCTGAAGGCCCACAGGGAATGTAGCTGGAAAAAGATAAAAGACAAAACTATAACCTTTCATATGTTCACCCAAATAGGTCTTGAGAATGATGAAATGTTTCTCCTACAAAATCAAATACCTGTAAGAAAAAAATTCACATATATAATGTCATATTTGTTGAGGGGTCTACACAATTGTGTTATACCCTTTACTTTACCCACATGGTACATTGTTTACCTTTGGCTTCAAGAGACATTGTGGTACTACCTCCAAGTTGTACTTTACCCATTTTTAGTAATCAATTGTTTTGGACTTAAATAAATCAATGGAAAATAAATGGGCTTGGAAAAAGGATGCATTGAAAATGAAGGTGCAACACACCCTCTACAAAGCCACCCATAAATGAGACAATACGAACCCATGTATGTCATGAACCCCATGCCCAAAAATAAATGAGACAATACGAACCCATGTATGTCATGAACCCCATGCCCAAAATATTACCCCATCCACTTAATCTTCTTCACATGAATTAGAGAGGGTCCACCTAGTAAACACTCCTTCACTTAAGAAATGACTCACCCAATAGGCCACCTTGTGATCCAGAATTGGATCTAGGGACCAAAATGGGTACAGGAAGGCCTAAAAATCAAAGTTCTTAGAATGGATTCAAAACAGATGTGTGTGTAGGCCTTGTCTATAAAAACCCAACGCAACTTTAATGAGCTCAAATAAACGTCATATGCTCAAGATATCATGATTTGTTCATTTCGTCAAACAAGCAAAAAAATGTTGATTGTACAGTCCATACAGTGCTGACGTGGCAACTAATTGTACAAGACGTACAAACATACAAATGATGTGGAAAGGTACAATGGATGTTGATGTGGATAGGTACAGGTTGACCAATCAAAGTGTGACATGTGTCACCACTGCAAGGGTGACACGTGGTATGTCCGTACGATTGATGTGGTAGGGATTTACAGTCATACAACATGTGGCAGGTACAGTGGCATGTGACTGGGCAGACACCTACACAAACATGTGGATGAATAAACATTGGACACATGGTGTATAGGTGGGTGAATGAAAGTGTGCCATGTGGACCAGTCATGGGCTTCCACGTGGCACCCATCCATTTGTTAATGTTTTGGAAAAAATTGTTGGAGTCCACC
>CBVK0100387590.1:802-18595 GCA_900067695.1 Picea abies | reverse complement strand
GGGGATATTGGGCCCTTTTTGAGGCCAGATCTTGGGGAGAAGTTGGAAGGTTGTTACCAACTTCAGGCCTATAAAAAATAGAGGTTCTGGAAGTAAAAGTATAAGGTTTAGAATAGGTTTATGCTGAAGGATTTTTGAGCCAAAGCCATTTTTATGCAGGGAAGCCATTGAGGAGAGCACCTTTGCGGGCCATTTCCAGGATCTGCGTTCATCCGATTTCAGTGTCGTCGGTTTTGTTGGGTTCTTGAGATTAGGTAGAACAAGACAAAATCAATTTGTAACCTTTTTGGTGCTATTTTGATGTAAGTTTAAATATTTGAATAGAAATAAGAAAGCCTCACCCACTGAGACAAAGTCTCAAAGACTTCGACGAGATTGCCGAACTTCGTTATCACTTTGGTGTTTTATGGTTTGTTGTTCTTCATGCTTATGTTTAGATATGTATATTATCTTATGGTTTCTATGTTTCCTGTTTAATTATTCCTCTTTTGTTAAGTTCCTAAATGGTTTAATAACTCATGCTTAAAACTAAACCATTGTCGTTTAAAATATATTTTCAGATCACCTTGTCAACCCTCCCATACCTAAACTTGGAAAATTGCACAGGGTATTCAAGAAATTGTTTAATTTGATGAGGTAGTTTTAATTCACATGTTTAGGTGGCTCTTGTATTAAATGTGACTTGAGACCCTTGGAGGGTGCACTTGTATTTCCATGATACATTTGACTTGAGACCCTTGGAGGGTGCACTTGTCTATCTTTACAACCTTTCTTAGTGGACATTTTGAAGGAACAAGCCCATCTTGGGAATTCATTGGGGTAGGAATCCCACAGGTTGGATGTCATGCCCTAGACTTTGGGGGTAATAAAGAGGTTTGATGTTGACTTTGGAGAAAAGAGAGAAGACCCTGGACCTGACACCTATCCCTATCTATCCCAACGACTTGCCTTTGGAGGCCTTACACCACACTTTCGCCCTATCTATCCCAACGACTTGCCTTTGGAGGCCTTACACCACACTTTCGGGGCTTGACGTCCTTACTAGGGATAGGGTTTGGTGGTGATGATGATGATTTGATGAACACTTGTCACCTTATGATGAGGAGGACCCCTTGCACCATGAAGAAGACCCTATTGCATGAAGGGAAGGCCATTGAAGGCCAAATGACTTCCTCCTTATGCTCAACGACTTTCCAATTATGCCTAGATGACATCCTAGAAGGGCTTGACGTCACCTTTAGGGTTTATTTTTGTGAAAAAATCAAATTTAAATTATAAAGGGGAAAAACTAAGGGGGTACGCCCCCCTTGTTTTTTTTTTTACCCTATTGTTAAGTGGACAAACAATTTATTGAGGTCTTGTATAAATAAAGACCAAATTCATTTCATTTTAACATATCTCTCTCATTAGAGAAGACTTATTGTATGAAATTTATGCCCGACTTGGGAATTTTAGATTATATCTCTCTTGTGAAACATGTTTGGATTATTTTTTATGGTATATTGTGGAGATAAGGTGGTGCACACCTCTTGGAGGCTTTTTCTATTGCATGTTGATGGAATTATCTTGGTAAACAAGGGTTTGGTCTTGATATCTTGTGATATTGGTAAGGAAATTTCTTCATTTTGTTGGTATTTTCTTCTTGTTTCATAATACACTTGTCTAAAACCCTTGAATAGGTATAAGGGAATACACACTCCACCATGGTCCATTTTATTTACAATTTGATAAGTCATTTTTACAAGGTTGCTAGAGGAGTAAAAGGGCTTACACCCTCTTAGAATTACCTTTGCTGGTTTTGAATTCTCTATGGAGTAAAATGGCTTACACCCCTATAGATATTGTGTATATAAATCTTATAACCAAGACTCCATTTACCCAATAGATTCAAATCTCTAGTCTAAAAATTACATTGGAGAAACAAAATAGTTGCATTGGACAACGTGTTTTGTTGAGATAATTCAATAGTCTAAAGTGGAATAAAATTTACATGTTTTAGGATTTATTGAGCCACTAGGGTGTATAGATTAGCCATGTACATCTTATTGTTTTTATAACTTATGATACAACCATTAGGGCTACATCAAAAGACACTCAATCTCTTACCGTTACTTGCTTTTCAGCCGTTGAAATTACTTGTAAACTTGTACTCTTATTCTACTACTTATTTTCGGTCTACTTGTCAATTTTCATGATTGGAATTTCCTTCCGTAGAAAATATTTTCTACAACCATTTGGCTTCTCTGAAAAATATTTGAAAACATCCTTTTTGCAGCCCTAACTCACCATTAAATCTTGTGCCAAAGTATTGGGAATTTATCTACTTTTTTAATGCTTCATTAGTCAATAAATATTTGATGCTTTTGATGGTTATTTTTGTGGTAAATAATTGATTTCATTGTATATATATACCTTTGTTTAATTCTATAATTTAGGACAACTATCACCACTTTCTTGTCCCATTGATCTCAACACTTGTATCACTATTATTTGTCTTGTCTTGGGAAAGTGTAAAAATTTAGTGCAGGTACCCAAGTCTTTGGACACCATCCTCCATCCAAAAGACTCACTTTCAATCCATCCTTCTTCCATCATTGACCTAAGGGATTCCTATCATGATCCATCCACCCTATGTCTCAATACCCTTAGGGTCACCAATATTCCTACCTTGTGTAGGATTTCTCCTTCAGTAAAGTGAGGGGAGTACCTCTGTAAGGTGACGGTGGGTAAGTATTCCCATAGTTTCATCACCTTTGTATATTGGTTTGGGATTTTCCCAACCTACAATCTGTGCGATAAAATTCATGAGCTATATCTAGAGTGTGGGATGATACAAAGGATCAGAGAAGCAAATGAAGGAGGTTTTTCCAATCTTGAAAGTAAAAATGAAGAAAGCATGGTGTTGAGAAGAGAACATCAGTTCATAGAGGAAATAAATTAAATAAAAAATGAGGTGGCCACATGATGGTGCATAGGATGAAAATACTTATATTGCATGTCCATAGACACTACCTAAGTCTGCTAACTGGACTATTGATATGGAAGCCAGAAAAGAGAAGAACCAAGAAGAGGTGTTCAAAGATACATTTATGTTTGTGTCATTTTGGTATTCAAACCATTGAGGAAGTATACTGAAGTGGTAACGAATTCAGTCCATCATACATCCTACCCCCTAAACCTTTTGAAATTTTTCAATACCCCATGATTTTATTTGCATAGAGAGAAAGTACGTGGTTGATTAGTTGTTCAAGTAATATTTTACAATGGTTGTGAATGGAATAAGTATCACATATTAATAGAGTCATTAGTTGCATTTAATATTATCTAGGTATGCAAGTGTTTCCATAGGATTAATGTCAGTGATTTAATAGCTAGGAATTTAGGGATTTGTGTTGATACAAATTCATTAGAGAATCATGACAAATCAATCAAATGATTCATCTTTGTAGTTTCCTCTCTTATACAATAGAGGTGATAAGGACATAGAGCAACACTCATTTGTCTACAATTCCATTAGGAATGCATAGAGAACACTTGATTCCACGTGGTTGATGGAATTCCATAAACAACTGCGAGGGACAACATTGTAGTGGTACATGAACTGTAAATATAATTCTCTTATGATGCATGGTGTTATTTTATTTCAACTAAAATAAGATTTTGTGAAGGATTTGTGGAAGCGGAAGTCAAAAAAATAGTGTGGTCCAATTGAATGAAATTAAGTAGAAAATGGGAGAGATCCTTTCATAATATGAATGGTTTTGGCATATAATAAGTTGATTTACAATATTCAAGAAGCACAACAAAAATATTGGTTTATCAATGGGTTGTTCCATCACTTTCACACGTCGTTGTTGTAACAACATATGTTGACATAGAGGGAATCATTGGAATTCACTATGTGTCTCAAGTATACAAGTACATTGGAAAAATCCTTAGTCTAGGGATTAAATATGAGAATAGATTTGTTCTAGTATTAATTGATGACATTGATGGAGTAGATTCAGGAGTTGGAAAAATCCAAGTTCGGGGGTAAATATGTAGTATATTTATCATTATATAGGACCAAAGGCCACCTATAGAATGAGTTCCCTATGACTTAAATATATGCCATGGTAGAAAATAATTCCTTTTTGGGTAGTATGTAAAGGAAATTAGATTAGAAACTCTACAAGTTATGCAGGAACTCAACACATGACCTACATCATTGTCCACTATTATAGAAATAAAGGATCACTACAATGGTAGAATATTATGACTCTTGCAAGGTAAATACTCATCATAAGAAGGAATACTACACATTGTCTATGCTTTTTGAGAGAATTGAAAATAATCTATTTGTAGTAGACTTAGGAGGAGGCAGAAACTAGGGTTAAAATCATAATCAAAATCATAAGAATGATAATCAAGTGTTGAGGAATTATGCAAATTGTCCTTCACCATAATGTTACAAATATAACAAAGTAGGGAAAACTTCATGTAAATTACATAGCTACATCCTCCCCAATGCAACCACTTCCATAAAGTAGGGCATAACACTAATGACTACCCCAAGTTGATAGAAAAATGGGAGGCATGAGACAAGTGGCTATGCAACATGAACATGATTATTTTGAATTGTGGATCATTAGTGGTGCTAAATCACATCAAATATACATTGGTATTAATATTATGACTTCCAATGGAGTGAATATAGACATGTATGTTGGAACTATGATCTAGGATCGATCCATTGATCTCCAATGAAGGCACCGAAATTTAATCCCATGTAGAAAATGGGTTTTTTTCTAGATGCAGTGGAAGTCATGAGGGAACTTGTACATGCACTTACTACTAACCTAGATTATGTGGGGAGACAACATACACCTATTTTTCCATCATGTAGATGCAAAAAACTATCAGCACATACCGTGGAAGAAAAATTCTAGGGGTAGTTGAAGACCATCTTGTGCATATTGGCATTTGAAAAAGCTATGGCTAGTCTCAAAGAGTTACTTACATGGTCTCTAGGGAACTTGCCATGAATATGAATCATCCATTGCACTAGGTGCAAAGGAGGTTTTTAGATAAATAGTTATATCTTAATGAACTCATTGGAGGATATTAGGTACACTAAAGTCATGTTTGATCTAGGATCAAACATGAATATCTTACTAAACAAATACCTAGGAATTCATGGATAAGTTGACTTTAGTGTACTCGTTGATACAATTGTGCTTGGTAAACTAGTCAAGGATATTCTCTATTGGTAGGATGGAGAAAATGGAGGTTGATCTTGATATCATGAAGATATATGCCGAAATTGAATTCATCAATATACTATATCGAAATGATATCTACCCTACATTTTTAGGGATTGATTAGGATTTCAATAATTATGCTCCTAAACCTAAAGTAGAGATGGATGCCATTTGAGAAAGAAGGCCATAGATTCATTCAACCATTGTAACCCACACCAGGTGAGTGCTTTGTAGAACCATTGGAGGAATTATTGGATGAGAATTATCTCAATCAATTGTATAAACATACCTATGACATTAACAAGATTACATTAATCTTACAACAAATGGGGATCTAAGCTAGCATAGCATTGATTCATTTGAAAAAAACTCAAAAGTAGTCTTTAACCACTAGTAGAATGGAAACTATTAATATTCCAATTGGAGGTGAACTCTATTGTAGGTATGTAGGCATATCAACATAAGGATAAAGGACCCATCAAGGTTTGATGTTACAACCAACGTGCACAATATTGTGGCTTAGGTGGAAAGCTAGATCATGCACATTCATATAACTGTAGTGATATACTTTTCTTTGGTAGATACCCTAGCATAATTGTGGCCAACCCATAATATATTGTTGAATTCATGGGAAGTAATGGTAGAGGCATTGAAGACCATTTTTCCATACCTAAGGGCTCGACCAACATATTACAAGTCTATTATCATTGACTTGTCTCTATGATTTAGTGGAAATTCTAACCTATGGAGACATGTGAATTGGTAGGAGAAACATTGGATGACATAGGATATTCCACTCCAACAATGGGTACATAAATTTTTTCACACCTTAGATTCATTTCCAGGGAACTCATGTAGAGTGGTTTTTGTTGAATTGGTGATCAAATCCTTTATATAGGTAGGTTGCGAACTTAAAAACATATGATTGTTAGTTGTGGGACAAGCACAAGAGAATTATACCTTCAAACAAATAACAAGAAATAATAAGTGCAATTAGATGAGGATTTATCCACAAGAATTATAGTCAAATAAAATAGAATGGAGGGAAAGCATAATACTCATATATTATTCCAATGGAAAAACATTTCTTCTGATTTTGTTCAAAAAACTTGACATCTACACCTTGATGAACATGAAACCATGGTTAATTTTGATGTTGTCTCCTTATTCAAAACAATTCCTATTCTTGAAGATCTTGATATTATATCCAAAGTTGTTGACCATGAAACCCTTAACTTGATCAAAATCTACCTCACCTTCACCTTCTTTACCTTCAAAGGAATTTGGTACAAACAAACTAAAGGTATAGATATGGGGTTATCCCTTTCCTTTGTGGTTGCTAACATTTTCATGGAACATTATGAGACTTTAGCATTAAATAGATTTAATCTAAAAACCAATTGTTGGTTTTGATTTGCTGACGATACCTTTGTTATTTTTCCTCATTTCCATCCCCTATTGAACTATTTATTTGACCATATTAATAGAATTTCCACCCACATACCATTCACCATTGAAATTCAAACTAAAAACTCTCTTCCCTTTTTGGATGTTCTCCTTTCTCATTAACCTAATGGAACTCTTACCCACCAAGTCTTTAGGAAAATGAATCACACTAACAAATACCTCCATTCCGACTCTCACCATCACCCAGCCCAAAACTCCATCGTTCTTAAAACTTTGGTAATTCAATCCATTCAAATCTTTGCTCCCCATTTCCTTGAAAAATAAAAATCCCACCTTACTAAATCCTTTGTGGCCAATGGTTACTCTATCACCCAAGTAATACTAAATCCTTTGTGGCCAATGGTTACTCTATCACCCAAGTAAATAAATATTTCCAGTAAGCCCTCCATTCTAATTCTAAAAATTCCTCTCATCCTTCCCCACCTCTAGATCGTATTTATCTTCCCTACATCCAAGCCATCACTGATCATATTTCTAAAATTTGGATTAAAAACAATATCAAAAATCTTTTAAAACTCTATAAAGCCATAAATAGTTATTTAAAACTACTAAGGATAAATTTGATCCTATGCTTGGGCAAGGAGTTTACCAAATCCCATGCTCTTGTGGAAAATCATACATTGGGAAAATTGACAGATCTTTAAAATCTTGGCTTAAAGAACACATAGCTAACACATTCCGCAACCACATCTCTAAGTCAGTTATTGATGAACACTCTCACAATTTCAAACACCTCATTTTATTCAACCAAACTATAATTATTTCCTCAACACCCTTTTACTCCTTTCACATTATATGAGAAGTGATAGAAATTTGAAAACATCTCAATAATTTTAATTGGGAAGATGGGTATGAATTAAACCAATCCTAAAAACCTACAATCCATCATCTTTCCCATTAGAAATTTTCTACCTTATTATCTTAATTTTATCCTCTTCCTCTTAAATGTTATCCTCATTTTTACCTTTTAACCTTTTAACTCACCCCCCACCCCCTTTTCTTATTCTTATTTGAATTTTTCCTACTTCATTACATTAGTTTCTTCACTCCTTCCTTTATTTAACTTCTTTAATTCATTTAATTTCTTAACTCGTTTTATTCTTTTTTTTTAATGCTCTTTTTTTTCTTCAATTCCTTTTAATTCTCTCATTCAAATTTACAAATTACTTTATCTACACCATATTTTAATTTTCACTCTTGATACTATATGATTATTTTTACTTGACCCTATTATCCTTTACTTTAATCACCATGGATATTTGTTTAGTGGGTTTTTTGACTTTATCTTGGTTATTCTATTCTTATTTTATAATGGCCATCTAATATTTTAGTATTTTATTCCAACAGTTATCCATTAATTTTTTCCTTTTAAATCACACCATCATCACTCATTTATATAATTATTACAACTTTATGTGTCCCCGATGATGGGTGTAGTCTCCACTTGAAAAGTTGGACATTTCATAAACTTTCACACAGTTTGCTTCTAGAAGGTTTAAGCAACATGATGGACATGTGATATCACCTTCATAAGAGTGGATGGATGTAAGTGGGCTGCAACAATCTCCTTGGGATGGGTCATTTTCCTCAAATTATATTTATAAGTATGGTGAATTAATAATCCTTGGTCCTTTGATAAAATAAAACAAACAAGGATGATGGCAATGGATGGTAGAGATGAACGATACATATTTTTTATCTTCAAGTTCATTTCTCTAGCATAACCTTGCAATTATTCTCCCCCTTTTCAAACAAAACACCATCTCCTTCTTTTATTCATAAAATTATAGATCCAATAGTGAACTATGTTTAATGTGAATGCTCCTGATCCAAGTGGGATGTTCTTGATTATACCCCTCAGGAGGCCAAAGGACCAATGATTTATGAGATGCAAGCTCAAATTTTCTTTGTACACAACCCTAGTGCTAATTAAGTTAGGCCTTTTACATTAATGTGTTGTTAAAGTAGCTAAGATATTATTATAGTAGGGTTTTGCAAGTATTGAATGATTTATTATGTGACTCATGAATTTTAGTGAAAGATTTGTCACACGATAAAAACAATTAGTCAACTAAATGTTTTGACTTGACTTGCTAGAGTGTTAAATATCCATGAGGTAGCATGATTATGAAATTTTATTTGAACTTGTGATGTCTTCCGTAATAGTCACCTAAATGTCACACTTGAGTGAAATTTAGGTGACAATATTTTCCCCTTGATGTGTGAGGTTAGGATCACCTTTTATATCTTAAATAAATCATTTTTTCCCACACATTCATTTGTTAAAAAATGAAGAGAGAGAGAAAACCAATGAGGGAGTACTACCCATGGACGAGTGATGG
The DNA here is from genome assembly GCA_900067695.1 of Picea abies. Lineage (NCBI taxonomy): Eukaryota > Viridiplantae > Streptophyta > Pinopsida > Pinales > Pinaceae > Picea > Picea abies. The sequence continues at coordinate 9,546 of CBVK0100387590.1, read as the reverse complement.
AGACCACTTGTAATAAAAACACAAAAACAATGAAAACACTATCTTTTACAAATGAGGAAAGCATTCCCCTTCTCATGAAACTGTCAAAGAACATTATAATAGGATAAATGGGAAATTGGGGCCAAATTTGAACACCATGATTTGCATGTATGAATATAACTTCAATTACTAATAAATGGTGTTGTTCACTAAAGATCATGTATGGAAAAATTAATTCATAGGGGGGTGGAAAGTAATAATAGAGGATGGCACACTAGATAGGGATCGTGGAGCATGTAGGGAGTAACTAGGAGGGTAGTTCCTGCTTGAGGATGGAGACAAAGACCAAGGTACAAGAAACATGTCTACACACTCCCAAAATAAAATGAAGTTATGTTGATGTGAGTGAATGTGAAAGAGTGATGGATTGAAGGGCCCCTCAGAGAAGTAAGGACTAACAAGTAACCAATTTCAATGGACTAGGAATTTAATAAGGATATATGAGTTTGTCCAATGAGTATGAGACTCATGACTTACCTTGGATAGAGCATTAATGATGGATGAATTGGGCATCAATGATAACTAATATGACACAACATTACTTGGTGTCTAGTTATAAAAAAAGGCATTGTGAATACTTATGAAGAATAAAACTCAAGGACCATGTAAATAAATGAATACTAAGAGGATGAGTACGTTTATGTCTCATAATGTTGAGGTTAATAGTTGGAGAAGGAAAATCGAGGAAATCATAGCGGTGGAGTGAACTAAGATAAGAGAGATTCTATATACCACTAGAACCAAAGTAATCACTAGGGACTTAATTAGAATGTTCCAACAAAGGGTGACAAGAATTTTTTAAACAAAAATATATGATATTCAATGATGAAATAAGATGAGTATTGATGTTTTCCTCATTTTGGTTTTTTGAATTTTATGGATTGTTTTGTATTTTTTTGTTATATAAAAGACAAAATAACCTAGATATGTTACAAATAAATATATGGGAGACTAAAAAATGAAACGAATAAATTCTGACCTACATACATGGAAATATAAATGAGATATGGAAGCAACTAGGGGTTGGGCCCCAAGGGTAGGTATCCTTTATGGGATTATTAATGGTAGTGTAAAATGAATATGGTCAATGGGTCAAGGGGGAGGTGTGAGGAAAATGGAATTTTATGAATAATTAGCATAATAAACCATAAAAATTGTGAACTTCTTGAGAGTGGGTCCACGTGATAAGAAGGAAGTGTAAGGCTTACTTTGGGATGGAGAAAATATAGACTCCCCATCCTAAAAGGGAAATGAGTGTCATGGGTATAAACATCCAATGAGGTACTAAACCAAGAAAAAATGTCAAGTTGGACTACCATCGATTGGTAAGAGCTACATGGAATTAGACTATGTGGGACTACTTGCCAAGATGGGGTCAAACCTAGAGCTACATCAAAAGGGAACACAAGGGTGGAAAATGAAGCATAAGCAAAGGAAATATAATGTATAAATTCCAATTTGAAGAAGTATACCTAAAGGGGTGGTGATGGGTCTTGAATGAAATCATAGAAATATGGATGCCTAATGAAACACCTGCACACATTAAATAGGAACCATGGTGTGAAAGTACTTGTAAAAATAAATCCAATAGTGCAAACAATGTAAAAAATTGAGTTCATGGCCTCCCATACCAATGATTAGAAAATGGTGAAGAAAATGGCCTTTTGGTGAAGCCTCTACACTTAAGAAATGAGTCTCACACCATGGAAGGGCTTAGAGTCAAGGAAATCAATTGTTCAAAGGTGTAGAAAACATATCTCTCGAGCTTCCATATGGGAAAAATGAAATTTAGTGTTAACCAAATAGGGCAGGGCTTGCAAATTGAAAAACATTTGTACTTTGGTAATTTGGGAAATTTGTTGATGCACTTAAACATTTGGAGCTTGTTTCATTAGATTGGATTGACAGATTTTGGTTTTAATACCATCAAGTGAGATATCTCTTCATTCCTTCATTTGTTTTTGATTTCATTTTTATTTTTGGAGGCATGATGACCCATAAGGAACCCCATTAGGGTTTCCATTGGGTCATATAGTTGTTGAGGGAACAACCATGAGACATTCACAAATTTTCTCTTGATATTCATTCCATGTTGAGGGATTTCTAAATACCAAATGCATGACTATATTATGCATTTTTTTCATGGTAAACGACACCATCTCATGACCTAGTTTGAGGAATGGCTGTATTCTTGTGTCATGTGCCTATTTTTATGACAATTGTTCCATGTAAAGGCCAAATTGAGGAAATATCACATGGATGTGTCAAATGTATGTTCTAAAGACATCCATGCCATGTCACGACCTCTATTATAAATTGTTGCATGATAAAATGGAAGAGATAGTTTCAAAGAATTCACATGAATGACACAAAAAATATGGTATAAGCCATGGATATTAATTAAACTTGTATTTGTGTGTTTTGGTAGGATTTTCAATAGAAATGTTGATTGGTTGGAGGGAGAGGGACTATGGTGAGATCTAGAGTAAGGTGGCTAGAAATTTTGTCATGCATGTAGATATAGTAGGTTATGGATTGGCAAAGTTTTTCGAGTTCTTGTTGATGCACTCCAATGAGGGGATGCTATGAGATATAGTTCATATGTGGTGTTTAGATGATGGGTACTTTGAAATGTAGGGTAAACATACGGTGTCGACTTTTCTTGATGTACATTTCTTGAATGGAAGCCCCATCAAATGGGTCAAGGGAGATATTTTCCCTCACTTGGAGGGGGGGGCATGGGGGGTGAATACCACTAACTAGTTGGTTCCATAGTATTATTGTGTTGCATAAACCAAGGTATATGGGCCTATTTAGATTGCATAAATTACTTTCTTGGGGATGGTGACCACTGTAACTATGGTGGTGGGGATATTGGGGCCACTTGGGAACTAATGGATATTAGGTGGAAAGATATACTTGGTTGAGTAGGTTTTATTGGGAGAATTATTTTCATGTTCATCTATGCTATGGGATACAATACCTAAGAATTTTACCTACTATTTTTTACACGATAAAGGGGAATTTGCATTTTGGTCCCCCATTTTATCATTATTTTATAAGCATGTACATTCCCTCAATCCTCAACATGTGATTAGGGGTGGAGGTCAATGAGAGTTGATGATGCACTTGGGTGAGTTTATGGAACATATGAGTGGTAGGAAGGTCAAAAAATACTTCACTCCTTGATATTTTTGCATTGTGGTAACAAGAACTACTCATGATTTTGGAGTACCCTTATTTTGGTATGGATTACAAGGTAAATCCTAAGATACCAAATCCTTTGGGGAAGGGTTGGGGACTAATGGTTTATCACTTGTGATTATGTTTATACTAGCATATATTATTAGCTATGGATTTTATTTAAATTGATATGTATGTGAGATTGATTTATATTGGGTTTTGTGAGCAGACACAAGACCTGCCACACCTCCAGTTACACCAAAAATAACCACTTCCATACTCATAGTAGTAGGGTGATGATGAGGCCATTTTTATGAAAAGGTAGGGTCTATGAGTCAATGACTATGGAAAGAAAAATATGTAGAGGAAAATAGGTGACAATCAATTGACTTGTGATGATTACTAGACTGGGTACTTCAAGGGGTCACTAAGTAGGGTTCATACAATCTCAAGGATGAGGTGATTGATGCATGCACTAATATTCCTATAGAGTGGAACCTTATATTTCGGAGAGATTCAATGGTTATTTATGTTGTATGAGACTAGGTTAGTGCTAGAGATGAAGGGGTTGGTGATACCCCCTAGAAAAAGGGTGTACTATCATTAGGCATCCCTACTCCACCATAGTAGGGGATTGATGTTATGTATGGTAAATTCCCTCCTTTTATATAGATCAGAATCTTGCATATGTATCCCAATGGGAGTGAGACATGTTTTGAATATAAACATTATTGTTTGGAATTCTTATACACACACAAACACACATGATTTTTTTGGCCCAAATAAGTATGTGCATTTGTTCATGATTAAGCACAATATGTATATTTGTGTTACTTTACCTATGTGATGGTTATCAGGTGATGATATATGTATGTGAAATGTATATTTTATTTTTCATTCTTTGTAAATAATTTAGTGTGATAAATAACAATTCAATACTGCATTGCAAAGTTATCTATAAATTTATTTTGACTTCTAAGAACATGTGTAAATGTGATGGTATAAAAATTTCATGATATAAGCAAAACCCATAAATGTTTCCTAAAAATACTTGGATTGAAAATGTGGTAAATGTTATTAAATTTTGCAACGAGAAGCCACTAGTAAATTTGGGTCATTTTATAATGACACTTTCGATGTAATGCCGACATAATGTTATCTGGATATTGATGAAACCTGGCCCCTCCAAACGTCGATTCTGGTATCGTCTCACTTCCAAAAACATTTAAGGTTTTATCACTTTTGACGTCTATGAGGGACATGTGTCTTCAAAGGCCCAATTGTACATTGGCACAAATGGTCGTCCAATTCTGACATTTAATTCGTCGGAAGTCAAAAGAACTAGAAACTATTCATCAACATTTCATTCATCAACAATCAGATGACCTATAAACTATTCATCGACGAAGGTTCTATATCGACCACTTTTTTGGGAATTATAAGTCAGATGAACTAGAAATTTTTCATCGACGAAGTCTCTATATCTGTCACATTTTGGGGCATTGTAAGTCAGATGACCTAGAAACTATTCATCGATAATATTTCTTTATCGACCATGTTTTTCAAGTGTCAGAAGTTAGACAACCTAGAAACTATTTATCAACAAAGTATCTATATAGACCACATTTTAATTGTTGGGAGTGAGACAATGGGGCATTAGAAGATAGACACACTATAAGTGTTTTAAAAAAAATAAAAATATGGTAGTGCTAATTGCAATCAGTGTTGACAATGTCCTATATCGTTTCTCACATTTTTTGCAGTTTTGAAACCTAGTGAAATTTTGGAGTGGATCTAAATCCAGATCCAATCTGGGGATCCATAGATCCATCCCCATGGGCTAGGGATTCAGTTACTTAGAGAAACATTATATGATGTAATACCAATAATATGGAATCTAGGTTACTAGGATACAAATACAAATTTAGTTTTGTATACATTAAGGAACATTGTCATAAAACATCGGATATGATATGTCTATAGTATAAGTATTATAATATCATAATTATTAGAAGAGGGTTACACTACCCACAAGTCCCATAGGGATTACAATATCACAAACAAACTCAAGGCTTTAAGTCATTAACATATTGTAAAGTGTCATGTCAATTACTTAACATGAGTAAATACTATACTATGAAGGGCTAGTAGGGTAGATGTATCATTTCAGTTAAGCATGGGCTATGAAAGTTAAGTTCCTCAAAACTAGCTCAAGATCTGTGAATGGCTTGAAGGGTCATCAATTAATTTATATTGTTATACTATAAAGGGATGGCATGGCCCAAATATTGTGTCTTTACATGAGTAACTATTATATGTGAAGGCTTGGAGAGCCCAAATATTGCCTCATTTGATAGGTGTAAGTACTCTACTACAAACAAGTTTGCAGGGATTAAATATCATGTCAATTAAAAACAAAGTTTAATGTTGTTTAATGCGAGTAAGAATTTCATAGACATAAAATGTCTTAGAAATGGGTTGAGTATGGAAGGAAAAAATATACTGTTGAACTCAACATTTGGGGTATGGTTGATGGTATTACCCATTTTTTTCTTCTAAGATTTACCTCTCATATCTCAGTTTCTACATTTCAAAAAAATATATATAAAGTTTTAAATCCTAATCACTAGCTTGATTAAGGGTGTAAAATCTTATTAAGGGGTCAAATTGAAATGTAGAGGGAAATTAATCTTTTGTAGGGGGCATATAATCAATTATGAGCATTTTTGTAAAATGACCCATGCCATTATCTAAAATGTCAAATACTTATATCAGAGGTCATATGTCATTTATTAGTTCTAATTTTATCATTACTAAGATGAAATAATGACTTAAAAGTTGGTTGCATTTAAAATATACCAAAGGACGAATGGTTGCAGGGTGCTACAGGAACTTCCACCTATCCCTATTTCATCATCACTCAAACAGTTGGAGTGAATTAAAGGACATAGGTCATCCTACCTGGTTGTATGAGGATTCATGGAAGCTAATGAGTATCCAATCGCCAGTCATAAACGTGCAAAGGTGGGGGTATTTTCACATATATGTACCTGCTGGCCAAGATATCACACTGATGGGATTATTTTTTAAAAGAAAACAAATGTTGTGAAGTCTGACAGTTTTTTCTTTATCTTGGTTTTATATGGTCGCTCGTAATTTTGAATTGGTATCCATACAACCAAGAAATCCCTCATTCTTCTCGACGCATCTATTTTCTATAGAAGGAGCCTATATTTTTGGTCGATGATCTGAAAATAGGGGGCTGACTTGTTTTTCTATGCAATCACCCTCTACTGCCATTTTCCTCCTTCAAGCTTGTTATCTCTGGTTCGCCAAAATGCACCTGTGTGTGAGTAACCTAGTTTCTAGGCGTTTCCTGTGCCTAAACCCAATACATGCATGCATTTTCATGATTGGTGCCAAAATGTTGCACTGTTAGCGAACTAAGGCCCCCAAAGACGAATGTGTTGGGCGCCTGGGGACCATGTGGCCACGTCCCAATGCAAATTAGGCACATGTTTCAATCGTTCAATGTGCATGTGACAAGTGGCTAGGCGCGTGGCTAGAGAACGTTTGAAAAACCTCACGTGCAAATGTGTAGGGAGGTCATATGGGAAAGCATATGTGAATGGGGGCTGGGGGCTAAGCCCCAGCCCGGACCCCTGCCGAACTACACAACATATAACTTTAAATAAACTTTAAACCCTTTGTATTACAAGGACCACTGTGTGGGATAGTGGTAGCCCACACATTGAAAAAGCGTTGAACCTTGGAGGGGAGATCCAGGGTTCGATTCCCACTGAATCCAATAACGTTTTACCACAATAACCAAAAAAATGGGGTGCCACGTGGCAGCCCATGTCTGGGCCACGTGGCACCACTCTATTGGTCAATTCATATGCCACATGTTGAAACATGATTCGTCGACATCTGCCACTTGGGTGTCCAATCAACACTTAACATGTCATCAACTACCATGTCAGCGTACGGTCATGCCACGTCAGCTGTACGGACTGTACAAATTGTACAGTCAACAAAATTTTTCTCTGTTTGGCAAATCGAACAAATAGCGATATCTCACTCATACGATGTTCGTTTGACCCTATTTGAAGTGCGTTGGGTTCGTGACGACAAGGCCTATGATCCTTTTTGTTTTGAAGTGATTCTAAACGCTTTGATTTTTGGGCTAAATTTTGACCTTTAGTCTAGATTCTGATCACGCCTTCCCACTGAAAGGATTTTTGACCCACAAGAGCTGACGATTATCTGTCTGAGCTTCAATACTCTTCTTCCTCCAAGTTCTATCAACTCATTCTACTTGAAAAGCCTTTTTGACATTCACTTGGGTACCTTGACATGCCTCGCACTACAAATGGCTATGTCCCTCAACCACTGTTCTCTGGCTGCTGCTGACCCACTTTTCTCTTTATGCTTGGAAGACTGACAACCTTCCCACTGAGAATCAAGTCCCTCTTGTGAAATCTTTGGCGTCAACACAATCTGCTCTATAATAGCTGCAAAATGATTTCCTGCGACATCTTGTCAGAAACCATGGCTATGTCCCTCAACCACTGTTCTCTGGCTGCTGCTGACCCACTGTTCTCTTTATGCTTGGAAGACTGACAACCTTCCCACTGAGAATCAAGTCCCTCTGGTGAAATCTTTGGCGTCAACACAATCTGCTCTATAATAGCTGCAAAATGATTTCCTGCAACATCTTGTCAGAAACCAAGAAAAACCATCAATATTGAAAACAAAATTGATACAAGACTGAAAATGATGCCAACAAAGTCTTTTTGCTCTTCAAGAAAATGGTCGCATTTTGTACTTCATCAAAGCACATGGCGTTTTCCTACATCTTGGTGTACTCAATATCGACTTACAAGTCGTCAAACACCATCGACTAAACATAAGTCGAAAAACATGATCGACACAATATAGTCATCAAGACAACATCGACACAAGTCTAGACTCATTTGAAACATATCGACATTCCAAAAGTTGACATTCATGATACACAATCATGTTACAATCATGAGTCATTCATAATGAACTATCACTAAGTTCACTGTTTACACACACAAAAAAACACATGCATGTGCATAGCTCTTCAACTCTCCTTGAAGTACAAACATGAGTACATAAACCCAAAAACATGTGGGTACATAAGAGCTGAAATGAAAAGATATAAATGGTTGCAACAAGTGAGTATCATACCCCTCTTTTACATCCTTCCGGCGAAGTTGTGAAACAAAAAGAATGCCTTCAAAAGAATGCATTCACATGCAAACTTGCATCATACATTTTAATATTAACTGCTGCAACTTGTCAAACTTTCAACAGAAATGCATAAATAAGGCTAAAAAGCACATCTACAAACAAGAAATGCAAGCCTTACTTGTTCAAGAAATCTAGCCATTTCTTACCAAGCCATTTCAATGGTGACTTATTCTGTTGAAAATCGTCTTCTTTTGAATCATCTTGACTCACATCGATGATGGAATCTCCTCTTCCATTCTTTC
>CBVK0100387586.1:0-15914 GCA_900067695.1 Picea abies | reverse complement strand
AATTGCCAGAAAGCCATTTTGAGCCATTTGGAAAAGGTGGGTGGCCACCAATATCCACCTGGATCACTCCTTCATCCTACCTCCATCAATTCTGAAACTGTAACTCCAAGCATTTTGACTTTTTGGCCCTGGGGTTTCTAGGGTTTCGTTGATTTCTGCAACCTCTTGAAGGAGATATTAAGCTTACCAGGGCTATCATATCCTTTAATGGATTATTGTTGGCACTCATAATCCCAACTAAATCTAAAATTTCTAGCCTAGCCTAGCCATTAGGTTTACTAGCCTAGTTGACAAGGGTTTGTGAAGAATCCAAAAATGATCAAAATCATAATGGGAGGTAAGCTTGATGACTCAAGAAAATTCAGTTCCGGAAAGACAAGAATTCAAATAAATGAAGACATCAACATCTCAACACTCTCAGGTATGTTCCCTACCAATGATAATACTTGATTAATTGATAGTGGTGCCTCCAGGAACATGATCGGTATTAGAGATCACTTAACACATTTTGTTGAGAAAGAGACACATATACATGTTTTCCTTGGAGATGATGCCATATATAACGTAAGAGGAGTTGGAACTTATACCTTCCAACTAGACTCATATATACATATTCAACTAAAGGAAGTACCATATGTACCCAAAATGAACATTTCCCTTTCTTTTTGTTTGTTATCTGACATTTCAAATTTTTCTTACATTTAAAAAATGAACATGTGAATGTTATAGAGAGGATTTGAATAGACTCTTGAGTGATCATTTTCTCCCTAAGGCAATTTACAAATCATATTCATTAAAAGAAATCAATGACTTTCTCCATTGGCGTTATCTTTTGTTCCTAGAACGTTTCTAGGCATTTTTGGCTTCTACCTGTTGATAAAGATCTTTATATATTCTTCTCATCTACCTCATATTTCCATTCAGCTATTGTTGTCTTGATTTTGTTTCTCGTATCTTGAGATATGGCTTCTTGAAGTCTACATAACCGGTTCTACAATCAAATTTGAGTTCCATCTATTTTTTCATTTTTGAACCATTTAAAATTAGCATATGACAATTTTGGTTCCATAATGTTCTTTTTCATTCCATATTGATTCAAGAGAATCATCATCAAAGCACGAGTGGAGAACAACTCAGCGCACTAGCATGCATTTTGAAGTGATTTTGAATTTAAGATGGGCATATCATGCATATATCTTGAAAATATAGTAGATTAAAGAACATATTTAATGCTTAGGAGCTAAACCATTGCATGACATAGATGGGGAGTGTATTTTCCTTTAATGTAGTAGCTAGTAGTATAGATTCAAAGCATTTTCTCTCATCTATTTGTATCAAACATTTATTGTAATAAATCCTTAGTAGTTGAAAGCTTTTAATCTAATAGGATATCACTAAGGTAGTCAGGGGGGGAATCTTTATGAGCTCTTTTGTATAAATGAATGTATTATTGCCCAAATGAGGCTGTTGAATTTTAGTTGAAGTCTTGTTTAGAGTTGTTCAAGAGCATTGTATGATTCCATGTACATAGCATTTGAATGACTATAATAGAGAAGCGTTGATCCACATGTTTGGTGTTGTTGTTACTGTGTCTATCTGAATGAATGAATGGTAGTCATTCTGTTAATTTGCAATTCTCTATTATTACTTGTTCTTATCTTATGAGTGCATTTACATGGTTGAATATATGAATCTATGAGATATTAGATAAGTTTCAATTGTTTCTCTTGTACGATTCGATTCAAGGAGTGCATAATGTATGCAAGGTGTGCATTGAAGTAGTCTATTTTGACTCAAAATCTCGAGAAAGATAACGTGAAACTTTTGTTTGCAAGGAGTGCATAAGTTTCTGCAAGGTGTGCATTGACAGAGTCTGTTTTGACTCAGAAGTTTAGGGGGGATAGCTTGAAAGTCTGTGTATGTGGAAACACACTCATAAACATATTATTCAGGAGGAACAATTTAGTCATATAAGAACTATTGCAAGGAGTGCACAGTTTCCCATCAAGAGCTAAGTTGAAGGAAGCATGTTGCAAGGTATGCTTAGGGTAGATATTTGGATAAGTATTGAAGAAGTCATTCTGAGAAGTTCAGAGTGTCTAGGAGGAACAAGTTCAGGAGAGATAACTTGAAGTTTTTCATGAAAGTGTTTCATATTGTCCGCAAGGAGTGCGTGATAGAGTCTTTTGACTAAGAAACTCGGGGGGATTAAATTGAGAGTATTTGTAGAGGAGTGTGAAGAACTATTGCAAGGTGTGCACAGTCATCCACAAAGAAGCTAAGTCATGGAGAAAAATTGTTGCAAGGCATGCACATGGTCAATTTCGACTAAGTGTCGAAGAAAATGCTCTGAGGAGTTATCAGTTCAAGAGAAGAATAAGATCAGAAGAGGTAGCAGGTGATATTCCTTGAATAGAGTGGAATCTATTGAGTATTTCATAAGTCGATGAGCAAGATCCGTTCAGGAGGAAGCGGAATCATTCCATACCTTAAAGTCTGGGAGAGTTGCATGGAGGTTAGTCATGGAGTCCTTCGGCACTTCCTGGTCCAAAGGTTTTGAAGTGTTGAGCAATGGGGATCGCTAAAGTTCCCAAGATGTGAATTAATCCTAGTTTTTGTTCATGGCAAGGATATGTGGCAGCATATTAGAGAGTTCATGAGAAAGAACTCATGAATCTTTGTGTGATGAAAAATTCATTTTTCATGAAGTCGCAAAGGTCGAGGAGATCTAGACCTTCATATCTAGAGACGATATGTGGAAGAGATCCACAATATTCAAAGGAAGATCCCTTCGAAGTAAGGTAAGGGCGGAGTGAGCCAAAACTTCCGAAGTCGCGCAGAAGTGAAGGAGATTTCGACCGTCGATCTAAGGGGGACACACATCATCATATTGGGGGACACGCATCATCATATTGTGGGACCTAGGAGTGTGCATTTGGGAAAAAGATAAGAAGATAAATCCTAGTTGTTGATTGTGTGGACATGTGGTGTCATGTTTGTCACTTCAGTGATAGAGTACTTCAGGGAAAAGGAGTGTTAATACATTCAGAACTCCTAAACATCGAAGCCTTGAAACAGATCACATCCACTGGTTAGTGGAGAGACAAGAACCATGGATATTGTTGGGTAGTTCGCGGTTTGGAGTTCATAGAAAAATGGGCAATCTGCAGTTAAAAGCGTCGAAGTCCAAAGTTGCAAAGGGGATGACCTGAGGTTATATCCCGTGGTCATATCAAAGAAGAGCCTAGTGGAGGTCTAGCACTCGCCACTCACTATTACCAGAAGCACCAGAGAACGGGATCATGGGTGAATAGAACCTGTGTGGTAACAAATAAAGGACCTGTGTAAATTGTTCCAGGGTCTACTAGAGGCCCAAAAATCTGATTCAGCTTAGTGTTTTTGAAAGATCCTTTGACCAGGATGTCACCCAACTCCTAGGGGAGAAGGGGCATTGGATCAAGTGGTATCAGAGAGGAAATTTTCTTGCAAATAGAAGGCAAAGGTGAGGAGGAAATAAAGAGGTAGTTTGGTAACATTTGGTGGTATCGGATACATCAAGTGGTAGTTGTGTAAAGGAGAAAAGTTCAGCACATTTCCACCTAGAATATGTGCAGAGCCACCTGTAGCAAATCGAGCTGTGGAAATGGAGATTGAGAGAACTTCGTGCGAGGTTAGATGTTATGGAGATAACACAAAGGAGAGAACCTGATGTTGGAGACATCAGTGATGTAGAGACCGAAGAAGTGGAAGTTGAAGAAGTTGTAGTAGAAGATGTTGCAGAAGAACACTTGTTGAAAGAGGTTGTGAAATTGGGAGCTACAACGAAGATATACATCCCAATGTATGAAGTAAATTTAAATGATGAAGAATTGTTGGATTGGATAAGATCAATGGACAAGTAGTTCGACTATGAAGACGTCGATGAGGAGAAGAAGGTGAAACATGTTGTCACTAGATTAAAAAGATATGCAGCGATGTGGTCGGATGAACTACAGAATGAAATAAGATGCAAAGGCAAAAAAAGAATCAAGAGTTGGGACAAAATGGTAGCCAAGTTGAAGGTTAAATTCATACCCAAGGCTTATTAGATAAATCTATTCAGAAACAGTATGGTGGAAGGATTTATTTTCTTCAAGAAAGAGGAAGAGGAAGAGGAGAAGAAGTGAAGTGTTATGCTTGTGGAAAGACAGGAAACATGTCTTGGAATGTCCCAAGAAAAAGAAAGAAGGAGGATTTGAAGCTCACACTTCGGAAGCACGAAATATGGGAAATGTCTGATGATGAAGAGAGTTATCTTGAAGCCAGGGTGAGAGGTTGAAAAACCATTGAAAAGGAAAAATTTGTTTGGAACTACTTGCAAGACTAAAGATAGGGTATGCAAGGTGATAATTGATAGTGGGAGCATTGATAACCTAGTATCCACAGAGATGGTGGAGAAATTGGAGTTGGAGACAACTACAGATCCGAGTCTCATGGCTGCAGAAAGGACATCATGTAATGGTAACTAAACAATGCCAAGTTGAATTTAAGATAGGAGGATATAGACATGAGATTTTGTGTGATGTGATTCCAATGGATGTATGTCATGTTTTGTTGGGAAGAACATGGAAGTATGACAGGAATGCCATTCATGATGGGAAAAGAAATACTTATACCTTGGAGAAGAATGGTAGGACACACATGTTACTTCCAATAGAGGAAAAGAAAGTAAAGGAAGAAGTCATCACAAGTATACTTCTCATGAGTGGAAAGGAACTCTTGAGTGAAGTCAAGAAGGAATAGGAGATGCAATTTGTTGTGGTGAGGAAACCCAAAGTTGTCCTTACAATTACTTCTATGGATGATTTTCCTAAAGAAGTTCAGGAGTTGTTAGAGAATTTCGCTGACATAGTAGTGGATGAGTTACCTAGCTCATTTCCACCCATCAGAAGTATCAACCATCACATTTATTTAATAACAGGAGTGAGTCTACCAAACAAAGAAACATATAGATTGACACCTCAATAAGTTGAGGAGTTAAAGATACAAGTCTAGGATTTGATGGATAAGGGTTTGGTTAGAGAAATATTGAGTCCATGCGCAGTACCAACTATGTTAAGTCCGAAAAAGGATGGAGGATGGAGAATGTGTACAAACTCAAGAGACATAAACAAAATCACCATCATGTATGTATTTCATTTACCAAAGATGGATAAATTAATGGATTGTTTGAGTGGAGAATTTTTTTTTCTCAAAAATAGATCTAAAGAGTGGATATCACCAGATAAGAATAAGATAAGGTGATGAGTGGAAAATAGCCTTCAAAACAAACAAAGGGTTGTATGAGTGTCTTGTTATGCTATTTGGCTTAACAAATGCCCCAAGTACTTTTATGAGGTTGATGAATGAGGTATTAAAAGATTTTATTGGTAAGTTTGTGATTGTATATATGGATGATATATTAGTCTTCATTAAAACTGAAGAAATGAATTTGAGGCACTTAACATTAGTGATGAGAAGATTGTAGCAAGAGAAGTTGCTAATAAATATGAAGAAGTCCTCTTTTATGAAGACAAAATTCATTTACTTGGGTTTTGTGATCTCTTAAAATGAATTGAAGATGGATCTAGAGAAGGTGAGAGAAATCAGAGAATGGCCATTGCCAAGAAGCATATTTGAGGTGAGAATCTTCCATGGATTAGCAGGTTTCTATAGGAAGTTCATTAGAAATTTCAGTGGAATTTTTACACCAATATTAGATACAGTGGAGAAGAGACAAAAGTATTTTAAGTGGACAGAAGAAGCTGAGAAAAGCTTCAGGATATTGAAGGAGAAGATAACAGAACAATCGATTTTGGTCTTCATAGATTTCGGGAAGAAATTTCAAGTAAGATGTTATGCTAGTGGAGTTGCAATTGGAGCAGTCTTGAGCCAAGATATTATGCATGTTTCATATTTCAGTGAGAATTTTAATGAAACTAAGAGAAAGTACTCAACATATGATAAATAATTTTATGCAATAATTCAAGCCTTGAAGAAATGGAGGCAATACCTTGTTCCAAAAGAGTTTGTTTTGTATAGCGATAATCAAGATTTACAATTCATAACTAGACAGGAGAAGTTAAATAAAAGACATGCTAAGTGGATAGAGTATATGAAAAATTTCACTTTTTTCATTAAACATATTTCTGGTAATGCTAACAAGGTTGTTGATGCATTGACAAGGAGATGTCTAATTTTGCAGGAATTTCAAGTGAAAACCTTAGGGTTCGAACACCTTAAGGAGATGTACTGTGATGATCTAGGTTTTAAAGAGGCATATGAAGCATGTAAAAATATTATGCTCAGAGACAGAAGAGAGTGGAAAAAGTATCTAATTCAAGATATATTTTTTTGTAAAGTTTTCCAGTTATGCATACCAAAGTGCTCAATGAGAGAGAATATGATAAAGGGAAAACATAGTGGAGGTCTAGCAGGACATTTTGGCCATGACAAGACATTTTCACAATTGAATTGTTTGTACTATTGGCCAGGTATGAGGGCATAAGTTAAGAATTTTGTGGACAAATGTAATATTTTCTAGTATGCAAAAGGAAAGAGACAGAACACTAGATTGTATCAACCATTACCTATTCTAGATAGGCCTTGGGATGCAATAAGCATGGATTTTGTGTTGGGATTGCCAAAAACAAAAAGGGGAAGTCATTCCATATTTTTTTTAGTGGATAGATTCGCAAAGATGCCACACTTTATCCCATTCCATAAGACTAATGATGCAACACACATTGCAAATTTGTTTTTCAAGGAAGTTGTGAGACTTCATGGGTTGCCCAAGTGTATTGTCTCAAACATAGACACTAAATTTGTTGGTCATTTCTGGAGAACATTGTGGAAAATTTTTGGACAGAAACATATTTTAGTTAAACATATCACCCTCAAACAGATGGAAAAACTAAGGTAATAAATCGAAAGTTTAGGAAATTTGTTGAGAAGTCTGGTCACTAAAAATCATACCTAGTGGGATCAAATATTTTCATAAGTAGAGTTTGCATACAATGACTCACCAAATAGGAGTACAGGAAAAAGCCCATTCCAGATAGTATATGGGATGAATCCAAGAGGAGTATCATATTTAAGAGATTTGGAGAAGAATGAATTCAGAACCACTGGACAAGAAGACTTCACTGTAGAAATGTAGAAGCTTCATAATCATATCAAAGAGAAGTTGCAGAACATCAGTAGAGAGTACAAACGCAGAGCTGATCAACATAGGAGAAAAAATTAATTTGAAGTGGGAGATCAAGTTATAGCACATATCAGGAAGGAAAGGTTCCCAAGGGGAACATATAACAATCTGAAGCTGAAGAGGATAGGACCATGCAAGATCCTAAGGAAATTTGATGAAAATTCTTATGAGATAAAGTTGCCAGAAGATGTTGGTATATCACCCATATTCAACATTTCAGAGATGTATCCTTATAGGGAACATGACAAAGGATCAGAATATCATAAAGAGATCCAGTGGGATAATCAGATGCATGTAGCAGAAAATACACAGAAGGAGAATATCATAGATCAGAGGGCTAGTAAGAAGACTAAGAGGAAGACTTATTTTGAGTATTTGGTAAAATGGAAAGGACACCTAATAGAAGATGCTAGTTGGGTAAATGAATTAGATATTCAGAAGCATGGAAAGTTAGTGCAGGAGCTCATGGACAGGATTTCATGATTTTTTGTCCAGAGGAGTATGATGCAGGAGAATTGTCATCAAAGAGCAAGTGGAGAAAATCTCAGCGCATTAGCATGCATTTTGAAGTGATTTTGAATTTAAGAAGGGCATATCACGCATATATCTTGGAAATATAGTAAATTAAAGAACATATTTAATTCTTAGGAGCTAAACCATCACATGAGATCGATGTGGAGTGTATTTTCCTTTAATGTAGTAGCTTGTAGTATAGATTCGAAGCGTTTTCTCTTATTTGTCTGTCTCAAACATTTATTCTAATAAATCCTTAGTAATTGAAATCTTTTAATTCGATAGGATAACACGAAGGTGGTCAAAGGGAAAATATCTATTAGATCTTTTGCATAAATAAATGTATTATTTCCCAAATGAGGTTGCTTAATTTTAGTTGAAGAGTTGTTGAGGGCTAATGAAGAGCATTGTATGAGTCCATGTATATATCATTTGAATTAATATAATAGAGAAGAGTTGATCCACATGTTTGATGTTGTTATTACTATGTCTATCTAAATGAATGAATGGTAGGCTTTATGTTAATTTTCAATTCTCTTTTATTACTTGTTCTTATGTTATGAATGAATTTACATGGTTGAATATATGAATCTGTGAGATATTAGATAAGTTTCAATTGTTTCTCTTCTACGAGTCGGTGCAAGGAGTGCATAGTGTTTGGAAGGTGTGCGTTGATAGAGTCTATTTCAACTGAAAAGCTCATGAGAGATAACGTGAAACTTTTGTTTGAAAGGAGTGCATAAGTGTCCACAAGGTGTGCGTTGACAGAGTCTGTTTTGACTTAGAAGTTTAGGAGGGATAGCTTGAAATTGCGTGTAGGAGGAAATGCACTCAGAATCATATTGTTTATGAGGAACAATTCAGTCGTATAAAAACTATTGCAAGGAGTGCACATTCTCCCATCAAGAGTTAAGCTGAAGGAAGCATGTTGCAAGGTGTGTGTAGGGTCGATATTTGGCTAAGTATCAAAGAATTCATTCTCAGAAGTTCAGAGTGTCAAGGAGAAACAACTTCAGAAGAGATAACTTGGAATTTTGTATGAAAGGTGTGCATATTTTCTGCAAGGAATGCATGACAGAGTCTTTTGACTCAGAATCTCAGGAGGAGTAACTTGAGAGTATTTGTAGAGGAGTGTGAAGAATTGTTGAAAGGTGTTCACAGTTGTCCACAAAGAATCTAAGTCATGGAGGAAAACCTATTGCAAGGCATGCACAGGGTCAATTTTGACAAAGTGTCAAATAAAACGCTCTGAGGAGTTAGTAGTTCAAGAGAAGGATAAGCTCATAAGAGGTAGCAGGGGAGAATCCTTCAATAGAGTGGAATTTATTGAATATTTCATAAATCGACGAGCAATATCCATTGAGAAGGAAGAGGGATCATTCCAGACCATCAGATCTAGGAGAGTTTCACAGAGGTTATTTGTGGAGTCCTTCGGCACTTCGTGGTTCAAAGTTTTTGAAGTGTTGAGCAATGGTGATCGTCGAAGTTCCCAAGCCATGAATTAATCCTAGTCATTGGTCACAACGAAGATACGTGGCAACATATTAGAGAGTTCATGAGAAAGAACTTATGAAGCTTTGTGTGAAGTAAAATTTGAGTTTTGCAAAGTTGCAAAGGCTGAGGAGATCTAGACCATCAGATCTAGAGAGGACATGTGGCGAAGATCCATGAGCTTCGGAGGAAGATTCCTTCAAAGGAAGGTAAGGGTGGAGTGATCCAAAACTCCTAAAGTAGCATAGCAGCGAAAGATATTTCGACCATCGATCTGAGGGGGAGAGGTTTCATCAGATCATGGGACCCAGGAGTGTGCATCCGAGAAAAAGGTAAGAAGTTAATCCTAGTTGTTGATTGTGTGGACACATGGTGTCATCTCTGTCACTTCAGTGATAGAGTACTTCAGGGAAAATGAGTGTTAACGCATTCAGAACTCCTGAATGTTGAAGCCCCGAAATGGATCACAACCACTGGCTGGTGGAGAGACAAGAGCAGTGGATCTTGTTGGGTAGTTCATGGTTCGGAGTTCAGAGAAAAATGGGTAAGTTGCAATTAAAAGCGTCCAAGCCCAAGTTGTGAAGGGGCTAACTTGAGGTTATAGCCCATGATCATATCGAAGAAGAGCCTAGTGGAGGGCTAGCACTCACCACTCACTGTTACCAGAAGCGCCAGAGAATGGGCTTACGGGTGAATAAAACCTGTGTGGTAACAAAAAAAAGACCCGTGTTAATTGTTCCAGGGTCTTCTAGAGGCCCAAAAATCCAATTCAGCTTAGTGTTTTTGAAAGATCCTTTGATCGGGAGTTCACGCAACCCCTAGGGGAGAAGGGGGGTTGCATCACATATTTCCATCGAGCCATCCTAGGCCTGATTTCATTACTCATAGCTTCTGATATGACAATTTGAAGTTGGTATGGCCATTTCTCCCCCCAAATTCATAGTTTATTGTTTTATGTGTTCCCCGATGTCATATGCCACCTTTATGGCTTAGCTATACATTCCTCTATCTACTACTATTCCAATGACATATCATGGGACTCATTTTGACCCTTGTATCAAAGGTTATGCATGTTTAAAAGTCATCACTCAGAATCCATTGATCAAGCTTGTGGGTTGATCTAGACTATTGATTTTTGAACCTGCAAAAAGAGAAATACCACCTGCATAAGAGATCAACACTTAGTGATTGGATAGATTAACCCATATGGATTTTTTTATTAGGAACCCAGGTGGCATGGGGCGCACGACTTGTAGCATAATTTTCTCTAATTTTTCCATTTTTAGGATTAGGAAAGTAATTAAAAATAAAATAATATACAATAAAATAAAAATAAAAAATAGAAAATCATTTAGAGTTATTTACAAAATTTAAAAGAAATAATTATTCCTAACCAAAGAAAATCAAAATTAAACTAATCTAACTATCACCCTTAACGTAAGAATAAAATTACCAAAATTACCCTACCCCCTACAGGATTTCAACCTGCGACCTCTGAAAAAGAAGCACACATTGTTAACCATTATGCCCATTTAAGTTTGTTATTCACTTAACCTACGGAAAACTAATTATCCATGAAAACTAAAAAATGAAATAAATAAATAAATTTTAAATAAAACAAATAATTAAAAATATAAATAAAACAAAAATAAAATAAATAATAAATAATAAAATTGAATAAATAAATTAAAACAAAATACAAAATATAAAAATCAAAATCAAAATAATATATATATATATATATATAACAATCTTCTCCCCAACCACACATTCGACATATTCAACATATATATATTTCCCAATACCCAACTCATATCTCACTCCAAACTCCAGACGAAGATCACTTATTGTTGATAACCATATCGCCAAAAATATCATTTCCACACATTCGACATATTCGACATATTCGACATATTCAAAAATATCATTTTCACCCCCTGGGACTTTATCCCCTTCTTCCCACAAGACAAGATGTACCCTGGATGGTCATCCTAATGGCTAGACTAGGGGAATGGGATAGATGAATGGGTTTTATATATATATATATATATAACAATCTTCTCCCCAACCACACATTCGACATATTCAACATATATATATTTCCCAATACCCAACTCATATCTCACTCCAAACTCCAGACGAAGATCACTTATTGTTGATAACCATATCGCCAAAAATATCATTTCCATTTCGTTGACTAGTGCACGACCCCTTTTTTTAAATAATATTAAATAATATGCAAAAAGGGATGCATATTTTCAACATAAATATTAAAATATTTTCGAATGAAAATACATTAAGGAATGGTTTGTTGGTGGTCAAGGTAGGTGAGATAGGTGTCGGGTAGGCTTCATTAAGTTTGTCAACGACGAAGTCGGCTATCTCTCCTAGCTCCCACTCCCAACGATAATGTTCTTCCATACATCTAAAATTATTATCCGATCCAATGGGTTAATAAACATAGACTAAGTCCTAACCTCATTTGCACATTTTTTATTATTATTTAATTAATTTTCCCATAAAACAAATTGTATTATAATTATATTATATTATATTATAATATAATATAATTTTTTGTACATTCCAAAATATTTTGGGAATAAGGTTTGAAATATAACTTAATATAATTTCCAAAAATTCCTAGAAAATAGGAAATCCCTATATTATAGAATCTCCTTATAATATAGGAAATCTCCAGAAAATAGGATTTGGGGTAAAATAAAAAGGGTAAAAATATGTACATTGATAAAAGTAAAAAAGAATATTGAAAAATGAAAATGAAAATTGTGAAAATTTAATTTAAAATTGGAAATTTGATTTGTTTTTTTATTATTATTTTTATATTTTTTTTATTTGAAGTCCATTTATGAGAAAATATATACATGTTAAATGGTAAAAACATGTTATTTTATTAAACATACATGGTTAAAAAAAATAATTAAAATAAAAATACATAAAATAAGATATACACCTGAATATTTACAAAAATAAAATTAAATTAAAATTAAAATTAAATTTTTAACATCCCCACTATAATCCCTGGTTTAATTGATGCTTATGTAGATATAATTTGTGGCTATGGACAAAGTGATGTAATATGTGAATTGTATTTCTATGTTTTAATAATAAAAATGTGATGTGAACTACTAAGGGGACATGGACAAGATATGGGAGATGAATTAATCCACAAGAGAGGGGAGTGTCTACGATAATGGCCAAGAGGGGTCTAAGGGGGAAATACCCATGTATATTAATTTAACCCATTTTCCTAAACTTGATAATTGTATATGAACCTTCCAATTCCTGATTGAGTGTTCCCAACACTAATCATTGAATACATGTAAGAGGGTGGGTGTGACTGGTCACATCCCAAAGTTATTGGGCACATGGGGGTTGAGTACAAACAGCTTGGGGAAGAGTGTGAGTCAAGAATGGAAAGACAAAGGGAGGAAATTTGTATGGGTGGGGACAACAGTTTTACACAATTGAGTTTTGGTGCATGAGGAGGAAGTAGAGAGGAAAGTAGAGAGGAAGAAATGGAGTTGGAAGTTGGTGCAGCCATGGAGGGAGAATTCTAGATAATGTTGGAGCATATTGGAGCATATTTGGAGCTAGAAATTGAAGAGTCAGGTTGCCAGTCCTGAAGAGTGAACTTTGGTGTGAGTTGCACTAAATCAACAATTGTTTGCTATTGGTTTGTTGATAATTTTCCTAGAATCAAGTTCCCTTGAGTTCTGAGCTGAGAGATTCATGGTTATCTATGCCAGAGAGACCCTGATAAATGAATGGGTTTCCCAAGGGAATGTGATCATTGAAGGGGTACATTCCTTGGTTTGAGCAGATCAAGAGGAAGAGAGATGGCGTAAAATCGAGATAGTTGGAAGAGAATATCAGTTGGGTAATGAGTTTATGAGATGTGAGTAGACTGCGAGAGACCACCCTCTTTTGTGGATTAATAGCCTTAGCTCGAGGGTGACTAGCTATTGAGAATTGGAACAATCAGTCTATGGTTGGGTGGAACATCCATCCAAAGTAGTTGGTTGCACAACTCTTGTATAAATATAAGTCTTTTATCTTGTTACTGAGTTATTTACAAGTGTTATTGGTGTGCATCAACTCTTTGTATTTGAGAATGATTTATATGTTGTTGTAATGAAGTTTATTAGTTGCATGCATGTATATTTAGTATGTTGTATATGCATCAGTGTAATGGCATCGAATAGAAGTTAAATATGTTTTAATTTGTAGCTGAAAGCTAAAAGAAATGAGCTGATTGTAAATGAATTAATTTAGTTAGAAAAAAAATCATTTTTATGTGTATTCCATACCATAATGTCCCTCAGATGGGTTGGGGGACGTTACGAAATTGAAATAAAAATATGTACAAAAATAAAATAAAATACATATAATAATATTTACAAAATATAAATAAAATAAAACAAAACAAAATAAATACAAATTATGAAAATTAGGACCAAAATTATGCAAGTCAAGGTTCCATGCTCCTAGGTTCCACTCAGTAGGGTTCTACAGTTAGTGGCCAAAACTTCGAAAAAGATGTATAGGGTAGGATTTGAAAAACTAGGCATCATGGAGAGGAACGGGGTCAGATGGTGATCGAGGATGTGGTGATTCAACTATGATGAAGGGAAAGCAATGAAGGAGAAAGGACGACAATTCATGTGATGATTTAATGTCGAAAGCAATGACAATTAGAAATAGAACATCGATTCCAACCAAGCGCACACCACATGTTAATCCATTCAATATACACATATCAAATGGAGTATATGCTCATATCGCAAGGAGAGGGAGAAAAACCGTGTCCAGGAAAAGGCCCTTATGCTAGAGATTATGGTTGAATCTAATTGACAACAAACAAGAATCAGACGACAGCTCAACAAGGACTCATAATCAAGAGTAGTAATGGGTTTTTGGTGTGATTTTTGTGTGATTTTTGTGGAGATGTAATACCAAGAGAGGACCGAGAATAAACTAATCTAAAGAGGTTCAAGAACAGGCTTGAAGGGTAGGTAGGTATGACAACCTTGGGGCTTCGGACCTCAAGGAAACTATAGGTAAAGGTAATATTCTTCCCAATAAGGAGAAGCCAATAAATAATCAAGGTCTAGGTCGTGGAAAAGGATATAGATATTCCCCACATGCCTCTCAAGGATGGATTAGCCACATAAATAACAAATAAAGTGTTCTGCAAAACTTCTCCTACAAAACAGAAGAATGACATCAACCATGTGCTCAAAAGAAGACTTGATAATACATAAGCATTATGTTCCCTGCCTTTAATCCAATTTAGAAGAGAGTATTATTTTTATTCAGCTCGATTACATGATGTTTGTAGATGAGTGTCTAAAAATATATGTGAAAATTTGATACATACTATTAATATATACATGTGACAATATATGGCATGCCAACAATAATATGTAGAAGTTGAATTAGTCAATCAGCACATGCAATAGAACTAACCCTGTCATTGTGCAATATCACCAAGCACATTGGAACCAACAAAAGTTTAGGAGATGAAATGTCAATTTTGTCATGAAAATTTAAACAAAAACATCATAGGTCAAGAAGAAACATGAATACATAAGTATGAAGCTTATGCTTGGAATCCTCCTGTCGATGATGCTTGCACACTGACAAACATCCTTCTCTCTGAAATGACTCTGTCAGCCATTAGGTCAATCAAAACTTCTTCAACTACTTTTTGAACAACGCTGAGCTAATCCGACATACAAGCTTAGGTCCGCTAGCTCAAGTGTTAAAATGAATTCTGAGACTATGATGAACAGTATGGGAACAAGGAAATGATCATAGGGTGAAGTAATCTCAAGTTTGGGGCTCAAATTCTCACTTAGAAAAAAATATTCTCTGTGCGTGGCGCGAAGGACTAAGTAGGGAAACTTAGCAACGGTCTGCTTGCAATGGATATGGGGCCTTAATTAACTCAGTTCTATCTGTTCTGGTGATGTCCAATGATTTAGTGGGAATCTATAATTTCTTTTCAATCCATTCAGGGTTAGATTCAAACAGGTATATCAGTCCAACAACTATATTGTTACGCCATGGCGAAGTGCCAAATGTCGTTGTTCTAATATCTCGGTGATCTCAATTCTTGTGATTTTTCCTTCTGCAAAGTTTCCTCTGGAGTCTTCTGTAACTTCCCAATTTTGGCCCTCTTATTACTTAGCTTCCTAGCCTTTTTTCCATTGAGCGTAGTCTCAGTCATCCCTTTTCCATTCTGAGTCTTATCTTCTCTTGACATAGTCACCTCACACTGCTTAGGGTCATTCTTCAGATCCAAGGGTAATACTCCTTCATCATATAGATTAGTTATTCCGGTCTTCTGTGGTTCCTCTAATGCTCTTATATCTTTGACATCTAGGTCCTCGGTGTTTAACAACAGAGATCTATTCTCTTGTTCCTACATCAAGTAGGTGATCCTTCTAGTCATAAATTCCATGAGGTCTTGCTTCTTCTATTCTAGGGCTTCCTGTTCTTCTTTCCTCCAGATCTGGTCTTTTTCAATCCAGATCTTTCCTAACAAAGTTGGAAATGGGGCATTGTCCTCAATAAATATAATTACTTTGAACTCTTCCTCTGTCGAAGTTCCATGGGTACTCATAGCTATCTGGGTAATTCTGCCACATAGGGTTACCATTTT